>JAMKCH010077522.1:0-158917 GCA_023653785.1 Ophioderma brevispina | reverse complement strand
AACAATCAAAAGACCATCAGAGAAGCCTGTGAAAATATTGAAACGCAATTTGTTTGTTTGTTCGAAGTAGGAAAACACTTGAAAACTATTGTACTCAAGTGGCAAAACACCTTTGTATTCTACATTAATACTTTTACGCGGACAATAAATTAAAAGAGCTCATTAAGGCTTGAACCTAACAAGATTTCTTTCCAACTGAATTATTAAAAGGCTTGAATCTTTGTCTGGACACCCTTATACGTACCTTTTATTTGTTAAAAATCACGAAATTCCAGGTAGGAAAACTAACAAAACATTCCAGGAAAATGCCAACTCAAGAAACAGCGCTAAATTATCACATCGTGATTTTCAGATTTACATTTATTTTAAACTATTGAAATAAAAAAAATCTCACAGTCGTCCAAGTTAGACTCCACTTCTTAGTTATGGTAAATCCAAGCGACCGTGTGACTTCCAAACTTTTGGGGACACAGTCCACTGTTCAGGAGAGGAAGCATTTTGTATCCACGGAATCAATAACATAACGATCTCCTATAAATTGTCAAAATATCTAGAACAATACAGATTCATTAAAAAAGATTGTTGAAATAATATTAAAACAAACATGCCAACAAATATTTGTCGAAGTTTACACACCTGCATACATTTTCAATCATTTATTTATTTCCATCAATTACATATCAAAAATGTACAAATATTAAAAAACAACATGATGGAGGAGGTATAACGAAAAGCAAAAAGCCTGAAGGTGTTATACCCCCTGAACAGCAAACATTACGGGAATAAACAAATAAGACAAAACGATACAAAGACACACAATTACAGATACAACAAGAAAAAAAAAACAGAAAGTAGTCATAAGCAATTTAGTACAGAATACATAATTATATGTAAATTAGGAAGCAAAAAAAAAAACAGTAATTTGTATCCAAGTTAAATAATCGTAACATGTCTTTATCATTAATTCGTTCTTAAACATATTTTCCCCAAAATAATGCACATTTTCAAGTCACATGTCAAAAGCCATTTTATGCATCCTGAAGATAAGCTGAATTTTGGTTTTAAATAGACCAATAGTTCTTGCCTTCCTTATATTATCTGGTAAACTATTCCAGATTTTGGGGCCATTTGTTAATGCAGACTTTATTCTATGAAATGAATACAGGTAGTTAGTCTTATTTCTTGTATTGTAAGTATGATTTTCTTCGTGATTTTTAACATCCCTTTAAATGAATGTGGTAGCATATTGTATCTATACTTATACATGAATATAGCTATCTCTTTTTCATACATGTTAAAAACATTCAATACATTATATTTTTTGAATAAGGGCTTAGAAGGACATGAAAAGGTGCTATTGGAAATAATCCTTAAAGCTCTTTTCTGTAGTCGAAAAACTTTATTAACGTTCAAACATCCCAGCCCAAAAATATATTGTAATATTGATACAGATTTGTGTGAAGAACAACATTTCCCAACATTTGAAATTTCAAACATGCTTTTTCAAGACAACTCAACCGACCTCTCCTACTAAACATGCATAATAGGGGTTGTGACAATTAGCGACCCTGGGTCACTAGTGACCCTTATGAATTCATCAGACTTGTACTGAATAAACTGCAGAATTATGCAGTTTATTCCGTACAAGTCTGTTGAATTCATTAGGGTCACTAGTGACCCAGTGTCGCTAATTGTCACAACCCCATAAATAGAGCACAATGGTCAAATCACAAAATTGAATCAAGGTCACGTAGCGCTCCAGCTGCAGTAGTCAGCGGATTAGCACATTGATTGGATAGCTTATGATGTCGTAAATTTCGATTAAGGGATACAAAAACTTTCCTTGCCTAATAATAATTTATTTTGACAAATGAGCGGAATGCGGAGGATTCTGGTTTTGCCTATAATTAGGCATTTTCAGCGATTAGCCTAAATGATCTGACCTTGAAATGGGGTATTATAGGGAAATGTTTGTTCTCCCTATAAAGAGTCATCTTTGAGGTGGAAGTGATCTATGAACTATGCCTCCATCTGCTTTGCACTTGGACTACATTCTACATAACATGTCCAGGTGAGGGTATTGTTTGACCCTCCGATGTGCAGTAATGGTCGTTTACCTTCAAATGAAATCAATTAGTTCAGGTCAATTGCATAGGCATAGGGAAGTGACTGATATTTAGTATGACAATATTTTGTGGGGCTGGGATGTTTGAACATGTAGTGGGTACTTTCAGAAAATCATGGTAGTTTACAAACTCATTTGCAGTAACGGTCTTTTATGTTGAAAATTAAATCCATTAGTTTAGGTCATTTGAATAGGCTTAGGGAACTGACTGATGGCCCGTGATGGGAACTGTGTTTATTTTGGTAATCTCTACCATCGTTACGAAAATGTGTAAATTATATATTTTTGAGGATTTGGTAAGAGTTTATTTTTCATTGAAACCAAGTTTTGTAGGTAGGGGTGTGATTCTTCATGATTTTTCCTGTGTCAGATTTTTTTATTTTTAAAATGTCCGCAACTTTGTTTAATTTCAGCCCGATTCTAAGCATTTTAGGTCAGTTTTATGTTGTTTTTGTCCCCGGCGAACAATGAGCAGCGTCCATGTGTATGTGTGTCCGTCCATCCGTCTGTCTGCGATAAAAATGTTAACCATGGAACATTTGACCATATTTGTTTCTAAATTAGCTAGAGTAGCCATAACTGGGGTATTGTAGGAGAGGACAAGCCCTACCCTAACCACGTTAAATTCTTCCTCTGGGTCTGTCAGGAGGTTAGCGGAAATATACTCAAAAGGACAATATTGCACTTAATGTTATAAGGTTCAATACGCTTTGGCCATATCCCTTTTTTTCTGGTTAAGGACCCTTTTTTCGCAAAATTAAGGATTTTTCCACAAAAAATCCAATCACACCCCTGCTAACAACACTGAAGCTATATAATGGATATATTTCTAACATGAACACAAAATCAACAATAGTTGAAAGGAAGCAGGGGGGAGCAGAGCGCGCATCCCGGTTGTCCCCTGTGACCCACGATCATGATCCGAGTTCATATGATGTTGTACCCGACATGTTAGTTATCACCACAAACAACAAACAAAATCATTTCGCAGATTCACATGACATGGTCTTATGCCACGTCGCGTTCCAAAACCCATTGCAGCCCATCATCCACAGTATATGGTTCCGCAATTATCTGATCTGCAATTTATAACCAGTTGTCCCAGACAAAATCAGGTTTTTATTAAACATTATATAAGTATGTTTATATATTTTGAAAAGCATGCATCACTAGCTTTTCAAAACAGCCAATCTCATTTGATGTGATCCTAAGTTTACACTGAAATTCTCCATTTGCAATAAAATCGGTGTTTGTCACTGTAACAAGGAGATATCTCTTGCCACCCAATCTTCGACAGCGCTTTTAACAGATTTGCAAGGTTTGATTAGCATAATCAGGATAACATGTATGAGTGATCCTTGAATATCATTATCAAATGTGACTGGCGGAGCATATTTTTTATGCTTTTGCGATGTCACAATTTGATATTAATCCTATTTTTTTTAAACAAAGAAAAGAACTTGTAATATCAGTTACCCAAATGTGTAATTTAATAAACACCTTGTGTTTATTTCTAAACACAATAGTCCCGTATTCCAGAAACTTGTTTAGCTATAACGCAATTTTAGCTTTAAATCGCTGCTGTGTATTTAAAAGTTGCGTTTAAGGCAAAACGCGTTTTTTAAATAATGTTAACCTTTGTTTGGCTTCTTAAACAGAAGCTTTAAAAACGAGTAACATCGTCGTATTTAACCGACGCTAACTTGAGTTATAGAGGCCCTATTGTGTTTTAATGGGTGAGCGCACAAAGTGTATTATGGCTTTCCGGAGCGTTTAAGGTGATACACCAACTGGACGAGAATATGATAGCTATATGCTGTTATCATTGAAGAGTGTGTAATGGGCCGTGCACTTGATGGAAACATACACTAAAACACTTTCTTCAACTAACCCGTACCCTAGTTTAAATTTCGATGCATTTTGGCGGATTTAAAATTGCGTTGTCAACTTTAAAATCCTTTCTGGAATTGGGTACTTAATGCGATGAGTTTATCTCACGTATAAACGTTTGCTTAGCTTTAAAAATCGCGCTAAACCACCTTTTTGGAATTACGGCCAAGGCCGTATTCCAAAAACGTGCGTGTTGAACTAAAAACGGCCGATTTTAGCTTAAAATCGGCATAATTTCAAATTTCGTTTAAGCAAAACGCGTGTAAATATTTTTAAAACATTTGGCTTGCTTAACAAAAGCTTTAAATACCGAGTAAAATCGTCGTCATTTAAAGAGCTAACTGAGTTGTATAAAAGGTCCTTTGTCGTGTGTTTTGTATTGGTTGAGCGCACAAAGGTACCATGGCTTTCCGTAGCGTTTAAGGTGCTACATGAACTGGGCACTGTGAGGGGTGAGAACGTTATGCACCATGCTGGTTTCAACCTGGACCGTGCAATGGGCAGTGCACTTGACGAAAACACACAGTAAAAACACTTTTAATCTCGCCCCGCGTACCTAGTTTAAAGTTCGATGCATTTTGTAATCATAAAATAAAAAAAGTAAAAAACTTTTTAAAAATCCTTTTGGGAATTGCGGTTACTTAAGCGATACGTTTATCTCACATATTAAACGTTGTTTAGCTTAAATCGCCGCTAAAACACCTTTTTGGAATACGGGCCAAAGTGTTTAATTGTAAACATTAACCCTCTAAAAACCACCACCCTTGCCTTTAATTTAGACCCATGTTTTTAGAGGTAGTCATCTTTTAAAGTGGACAGGAGGAGGGAGATTTTTTAGGAGGATATGAATTTCTCTCAAATTTTCACTGGGATCGGCGGTAGACCACCTACCGAGAACGTTTGGAAGGGTTTATTGGACAAATGGACAAAAACAGGTTGCAAAAAAAACCGCAAAACCACATTGTTTTTGAAACTTGGCCATGCTATTCGGAGCGTTCCCCATAGAAAACCAATGCTTTGACTTTCGTCGTGCACGACAGAACTAACTAAATCACATTCTTATTACAAATAAAGACGTTATTCACTTCAGGTGTGATCTATTACATTGGGAAGCATTCCAATATGTAAAAAAATCCTAGGTCCGAGGGAAAAATTGGGGGGGCGCCCTTCTTGGCAACAAAGCTCTTATGCTCTTTAACGCATTATGTTAATCCTTGAAGAGTCATTTGCATAACGTGACAATTGGAGTTAAAAAACCAACTTGTTTAGATTGTTGACATTTATTCTATGTGGCTGTCCACAACACCTGTACTAGTGTTGATACATGGCTAAAATAAACACATGGGCCCGTATTCCAGAAAACTTGTTTAGATAAAACGCGATTTTAGCTTAAAAATCGCCGTAACCGTAATTTAAAATTGCGTTTAAGCAAAAAGGTCGTTTAATATTTTTAACCCATTTGATACTTAAAGTCAATTATATTGGCACATTTTTTAAGAGTGCTCCCCAATTTTCAAAATTTGCTATTTTTGCACGGTTACGTTGGTAATGTCTAGGAAACTATAACCTGCGAACGAGAATGCTAAAAAATCTATTTTATCACAAAATAAGCGATTTGTAAGTAGAATGGGATCCCAGATTGGACTTAACGGCAGGCTTGGAAATGCTACGTTTATGTCGTCCATGATGAAATAGTGCCACCTGAGAAGATGCCACGTTTGAACCGAAATGTTTTCGGAAGAACTTGACTTGCCTGAACTTATAAAACAACTAATGGTTGAGCGTAGACACGTATACATGGCGCTATTTCCCGGCTATTTCACATTGGAAGGCCGTTTCCAGCAGCCGTTGAATTATTATCGGGGATCCCCGATAATAATTATTCTAGTACAAAATTCCTTCGTTTGTGACACATAGACATTTCCGAGCTTAACCATTCACAGGTATAGTTTACTAGCCAGTTACCAATGCAACCGTGTAAAAATCTCCAAATTTTTGAAAAATTGGGTTTACGACCCTTCAAAAAAATGTGCTAATATTGCTTTAAACAGAAGCTTTAAACACGAGTAACATCGTCGTTATTTAAAGACGCTAACTTCATTGTATAAAAGGCCGTATTGTTCTTTTAATGGTTGAGCGCACAAAGTGTATTATGGCTTTCCGTAGCGTTTAAGGTGCAACACCAACTGGACGAGAATGGGGCGCACCGTTGCTGTTGTCAATTGGAGTGTGCAATGAACCGTGCATTTGGCGAAAACACACACTTAAAACACTTCTTAAACTAGCCCCGTACCTAGTTTAAATTTCGATACATTTTGGCGGAGTTAAAATCGCGTTTAACTTTAAACTCATTTCTGGAATTGCTTTTACTTAAGCCATACGTTTATCTCACATTTAAACGTTTGCTTAGCTTAAAATCGCGCTAAACACCTTTTTGGAATACGGGCCATATACTTTCAATCCCTGTTTCAATTAGATTCTAAATCAAACTCTTCGTGTATCCTTTAATTGGGGACATCCGCACTGTAAAAATACTATCTATCTATCTATGTCGACCGCGGTCGGAAGCCATGATGAATTTCCTCCAAAGCAGTCTGTCAAGCATGAGTTTGTGCAGTTCATTTTGTTCAATGCCAGCATCCTGAGCAAGAAGTACAGGGTATGTCAGCCTTGGTCTTCCCCGTGCTCGTGTTCCTTGGGTGGGCTTCCAGAACACAAGACGTGAGACTGGTTCGTCTAGCCGTCTAGCACAATGAGTAGCAAAATTCAGGCGTCGACCTCTCACTATTTCAGACAGTTTGGGTAAAAATGCACAGTTCAATTTACAGTAAAATACTGTCAAAAGTCTTAGAAAATGACAGTGTTTGGCTGTAATTGGAAATACAGCAAAATACTGTAAATTTTATGGCCAATTTTCCAGGCGTGTGACCAAATTTAAAAGTTGAGCTCTTATTCGAATTTGAGAAAGTTTTTATACACTATGAATTTCCAATTATGCAACGAGAGATTTTGGGATATCCATATATACTAGAGTGTCAGTCATATGTAGTGATTTCATATATTTCTTACCTTGTATTTGATAAACTCCCAATATATTTCTTACCTTGTATTTGGCTATACAGAACTGCATTGAAAGTGAAAACTAAAGCCGATTTTCATTGGCTGAGTATAGTATTTGTTCCTATTTTTTTTTTAATCGAAATTTCAAAATTTTTGTACCTAAGAAATAATTCTCAGTTTAATCCTTTATTTCACATGGGTATATTTTTGATAGAAAGCTTTACATTAGTGCAAAAATCGTAATTTTCACATTTTTAGGGACACCTGTTATTTGAAATCTCTCGTTGCACCTTTAAATACTAAAACTTCCAGTAACAGATACTGTAAATTTTAGAGGAAAATCCTAGCAACAATTCTGCCAACAAGATTCCGTAAATATACAGCTTTTGCAGGTTTTCATTCAAATACCGTGTCATGTGATATATTTTACACAAAATTTACAGTAGATGCACCGTAAACATTTTGTTGACATTTGTGGTGTTTGTCAGTGCTTTGCACCTTTACAATATCTGTAATTACTCATCAAATGCATATGCTTTCATAAAAAAAGTTCTAAGCTGTATTTTTTCTTAGAGTGTATACGGTAATTTATTGGAAGAGTTGATACTAGTAAAATACTGTAAAATTGACAATATTTATATAGTGCGGGGACAATAACCATTTAGTCTAATAATAGTTGGTATCATTAGTTCCTAATTATCCTGGTTATTGAAAGAATAAACATTTGTAATCGCGTAGGTTTATCGAATCGATATTATAAACCAGGTTTAAAAACACAATATGTGTCAATTACCCCAGTTTAACTAATAAATTAGGGTATAGGTTTTTACTTTGAAAAACGAAAAAAAAAACCTCCTCGCTGTGAACTTCCTGCAGTCCTGACGACGACGACGACGATGATGATGATCATTGTTGATATTTGCCATTATTGTCGTCATTGCCGTTATCATCAGTAGCATCGATCATCATTGAAGCAATAACAGCACATTTTTTAACTTTCCAAAAAAATTGAGATTTTTGCGCAGTTGCATTGGCAATTGGCTAGTAAACTATACCTGTAAATGGTAAAGCTCGAACTTGTCTATGTATCTCAAAGAAAGTAATTTTGTAATTAGGATAATTAATATTCAGTGGCTGCTGAAATATGAAATAGCCAGGAAATAGCGCCAAGTACGTGTCTACACTTATCTACTAGTTGCAAAAATCTTGAATTTTTAAAATTGAGGGCGCTCTTCAGAAATGTGCTGTTAATATCAGGGGAGGGCGGCCAAGAAATCCAAATTTCAGACGTCGCCATTGGTTTAACACGTAAAAGCGAAATCTTCACGAAAAGTTCTGAATTTTTTATATGTTGTCAAGGAATATTTTCTTATTCCAAAACCGTTGGAGTTGAAGAATCAACTCCACTGGAAGGGTTATTTCTGATTTTTTTTTGTATGAATAATGAACGAGGACGAGGTCGTATGTGGGTCATGGGAACACCCATGAACGACCCACATCAAAGCACCCAAATTGGTTTGTGGTTTGCACTCAGTATTGTTGTAATTTCTTTTGACATTTTTGGTGAGTTGCTATAATGAATGAGGCTTGGCCGCCACCGCCTGGTTACTATCTCTCGTCATAATTTTCGTCATCATGATCATATCATCATCATTAAAAGGATACCCCTATTAGATTGTTGAACGTGGAACCCCTTTTCTCGGGTTAATATAAACCCTTTATATCATATCTTTAAGAACTTATATTGATCAATGTGATTTCAACGGATGATGTTATCTACCTAAGCTAGCAACTTGGTTTACATCGTAAAACTAAGAATGCGTTATATGTGTAAATCGGGAGCTTATCAATTGGAAAGCATATTAAGGAAAAGGAAGGGGAAAGAATAAGAAAATTAATTATTATTTACGCTTAACGCAAAACTAAGCCATGAAAAATTTGGTACTTTGAATAAATACTTGGGCATTTTTTTAGATAACAAAAACACGGTGTATGTTTGTTTGACTTAAAAAAAAAAAAAAAAAAAATGAGATTTTTGCGCAGTTGCATTGGCAATTGGCTAGTAAACTATACCTGTAAATGGTAAAGCTCGAACTTGTCTATGTATCTCAAAGAAAGTAATTTTGTAATTAGGATAATTAATATTCAGTGGCTGCTGAAATATGAAATAGCCAGGAAATAGCGCCAAGTACGTGTCTACACTTATCTACTAGTTGCAAAAATCTTGAATTTTTAAAATTGAGGGCGCTCTTCAGAAATGTGCTGTTAATATCTTCGTCATAATTTTCGTCATCATGATCATCATCATCATCATCATCATTAAAGGACTAGCCCTATTAGATTTTGACGGGGAACCCCTTTTCGGGTTAATATAAACCTTTTATATCATTATTTTAGAGAACTTATATTGATCAATGTGATTTAACTGATGATGTTATCTACCTAAGATAGCAGAATTGGTTATCACGTAAACTAAGAATGCGGTATATGTGTAATATCGGGAGCTTATCAATTGGAAAGCATATTAAGGAAAAGGAAGGGGAAAGAATAAGAAAATTAATTATTATTTACGCTTAACGCAAAACTAAGCCATGAAAAATTTGGTACTTTGAATAAATACTTGGGCATTTTTTTAGATAACAAAAACACGGTGTATGTTTGTTTGACTTGATTGAAAAGAGGTGGTCGTTTCCCAATGTTGTCGAATATATATGCTGTTGGAAGAATTGTGTCACCTGTACAATGCATAAATTATCAATTTTAAAATCATTATTGATATTTCAAAATTAAAATGTAAGGATGAACATCCACTTTTGCTGCATTAACATTTTGCAATAACAGTATAAAAATTGTTTCTATAAGAATCATTCGATTCCATAGGACATAGAGTGTGGCATTGTAGGCCACACAATCTACGGTATGACCTGGACAAAATTGAATCAGAAGATTTGATTTTCTTGCTGTAACTTACTGTACAACTGTAAGATTTCACAGGGTAAATGATTAAAATAGTATAGCTTTCTTCAGATACCAAATGTTGACCACTTCCGGTAAAATCTGGGATTATAGGGACGATGCTATTAGCAATCGGGCCACGGCCCTTTAGCTCCTGAGTCTTTCTTACTGTCGGCAACATAGAACCCGAGGTACTTGAAGTCTCACCTCTTTGAGTTGGGTACGTGTGTAGTGCAGAGATAGGTTGACGATTCTCTTCCTCATTGATGGTCATGTATTTCATTCCGTCTCTTTGGTATAGATGTAGGCCGACTTTATCTGCAGCATTCTCGAATGATGAAGCAGCACATATCATATCCCCTGTTAAAGCTGTGTAGTCAAGGTCTGTGAGGTGCTGACTTTGGTGACGTCTAGAATGCTTGACTCCCTTTTGGGCTGCTGTCATATTACCCAATGACCCCCTTTTTAAAAAGGTTCACATATACTCGAGAGACCCCCCAGTTCTTATTTCCTGCTCGCCACTTTTTTCACAAGTTTGTATAAAATTATCCACTTCTTAAAGAATTTGAACACCCAAATTCAAACTTTTTGCGGCCTACTTGCAAATTTTTAACAATTTTATAATTTCATGGCAGCAATTTTATAATTTCATGGCAAAATTGAACTCTGGAAAAGAGTTCATATTTTAACATTAGGTTTTAACCTCAGTGTCCCCTTCTCAAAGTTTTTATTCAACTTGTGTACCGAATGACCCCTATTTTTGTGGAACATTTTATCTGAAAGGATCCTATTTTTCACCTGGCCATCACTTCACATAAGGAGTGCCCCCGGCACTAGTTGACTCAATGTGTTTGAATTAATACTCTCTTGTCATCCTTCAAATAACTAAAATGAATATAGGCTCTACTTGACACAAAATACCTACACAGAATAGTCTGTTTAATTTAATCGCAGGGTGCACAGATCGCCTGGAATTTCTCTCTAAAGTTGGTTGGGTAAATTGCCATCATTTGGTCTAAAACCATTTTGTTTAATTCACACATGGTCTAATGCCACTTGGTCCAAACCCATGTAGTCTATTATCCAGAACTAGGATTTAAAATCCAAGCGGTCGATTAACCCAGTAGATTTTTGTTGTTATTGTGCTTGTTTTTAAAAAAACAATATAAAGTTGATACACTCCAGGTTTTCCTAGCCAATTTCAATCTTTGTCCATTCGATTTAATAAAACAAGCTTTCGTTTTCGCGCGAAATTGGGTGATAGGCTACAAATGTTATCAAATTAGTGAAATATCGTTCAATGTAGGCCTATATATTCCGCTCAATGTGCATCCGGTTTGGTACAACTGGTGCTATCAACTTCGCGAGGATCAAAAATGCGACCACTGTTCAAGCATCCCCTTTTCATCAATCCTTAACAAAATTAAGAAATGTGCAATCCGTTTGTCTAGGCTTATAAAAGACGAATGATTCATTTAAAAATGCAGTTCAATTTGTTAATGTTTCAATTAATTCCCATTTACAAATATGTGTCAGGTATTAATTAACATGAACTTAAAATCTAGATGGCTCGCGCCGTTCCTCGTAGACAAGCAATGCTAACAAAGTCAAGAAAAAGCAAAAAACTAAACAAGCAAAAAGCAAAAAACTAAACAAGCAAAAAGCAAAATCATAGGCCCACGCCATTTCACCTGTTGTCATGTTTCCATGATCCTAATGAACTATAGAAACTCCTCCTCCTCCTCCTCCTCCTCCTCCTCCTCATCATCATCATCATCATCATCATCATCTCACATCATCATCATCAAATCATCAAGTGCTTGCATTTTTGATGTTACAAACAATCCTATTACAAGCCGTACTTTTGACTTGACAAAAGACTTAATTTCTCCTCTCATGCTAATAGAGAGAGAAGTAAGATCATTGTCGACTACAACCAGCGCGTTTACCTTAAGAGCTCGTCCATCCGTTTTAGATGTGCACTCTTGTGTAGTTTCTCTTGGAAGGCACCGGGGGATGTAAGAAAAAGTTCTAACTAGCGCTTGGTAGGCAACTTCAGAGGTTCCTGGGCTTCGGACCAGCTTTTGTGGATTAACTAGTTTTGCGTGGCCACACCGCTCACTTCCTCTGATTGTTGTTTGGCATGGGTATCAAGTCATCCTGTGGAAGGCTTTTGAGTTTCTGCTAAAGCAGATGCTAGCTTCCTTCCTCTCAAGGCTGTCTTTGCTGCATGGTCAGACTTCTTTTTTTTTTCCTCTTGCCCTTTGGAATTATGCGAGAGCTGAGAGGCCTTTTGGCAGGGATGTATTATACAAGCTTCGCTTCCTATCTCATAGGGAAGTAGTATGTCCACATGAGGCGGGTTCTCATTTCTGGCAACAATTCAACTATATTTTGCATTTCTTTCTCAGATTTTGCAGTCAGCCATGTTTTGCTCAATTGGCACTGTCAGTTCTATAAGTACTACTTCTAAATCTTGGCTAATTCTTGAGTAGATATGATATCTGTCCTTTTTACAGTCTCCATAATTTGTTGAGGGAATATAATTGGATTGTGTTTTTCACTCCATAAGAAACTTCCAGTAATTGGCCCCCGCATTGGCCTGGCTCAGAATTCGCACTGGCATGCACTTGGTAAGCACACAGGTTGAATTTCCTGTAAGCTTTCCCTTTCTTTGTTTGTAATCGTATTGCTACTAGACATTTTCTTGCCATAGCACACGACAAGCTTGTGTTGGCTGCTGTGATGTAAGAAAGGACTCTTCGGCAATTGCTCTGAGTGTTCGATCTTGTCTCCCGTTTATATCTTTTCCACTATCAAGAGAGTGCTTACAGCCAATCAGGATATGAAAGAGGGTGCAGTGCTGATGGTTGCATAGCTGGCACAGACCTAAGTTGGTTTTCCCCCATAGCTTAAGGTTGCTGGAGTGGGGAGGTGTTGTGGATGGAGTTCACATGAATGCAAGTAGTTCAGGAGACCAAGGTTTATAAAACTTTCTTCCATGATGTATGAACGGCTATCCACTTGGTCAGTTCCTTGTGCTGCCATCCGAAGTACAGTGAACAAGCTGATTTCCTCATCCATCTTTTCCACAATATTTCCACTGGCATTCTTCACAGTATTGATCTGAAGAGTGAGGGAATGTTTGTATTTTCCTCTTTGATACAGATGTTTCTTCCATCCTCCAGCTCATATAACACAGATCTCCATATGTTACAGATGACTTCATGGAGGATTTGTGTAGCCTATCTTATTGTACCTGGGGAGCTTTTGTTTTCTTCTTTTTTGAAGATAGGAGTCCAGCTCTTTAAGACGTGTGGTTTGGTGTTAAATGCATTCTGCGGTGCTGGTGGTCCTCTTCCACTATTCTTCCATGTTGGTACTTCTAGTCCCTCTTCTTTGTCATTCAGGTTTCTTTTGGAAGTATTTTTTCTGCTGTTTGTTTCTTGAAAGATGGTTCTCGATTTTGGTTGTTATTGGAAAGCTTCTTGCAAATTGTGAGGGTTTTACGAACTGCTGCTAGGGCTTCTGTTTTTGCTTCTTTTCTTTCTGTTTCAGCTCCATGTGGGGCGGGGAGCGGGTGTGCGGAGTCCTAACAGAGCTTAGGAAATTCCGTTTTCATGTTTCCAGCTTTAGTCGTGTCACCCTCCCGAAGAGCTTGCGTAAACTGGGACTTTGTATCTTTCTTGAGGCGTCGTATCTTTCTTTGTTGGTGACTTTTCTGATGTTATTTAGGTCCGGATTTTTGTGTGACTTGGTTTGACCCCAAATCTTCCTTGAGTCTCTTGTAGACTGTTTTTCCAGATATCAAGCTGCTCTCTGGATTTCCCCCTACTTCGATTAGGAGCTCTGCATAAAGTACATCTCTAAAGCTTTTCCAAGATGTTTTGTCAGATGGCTTTGGTACAGTTGAGTTGCATCTGCATTCAGATATTATTGCACTTATAACGGGCTGGCTTCTTCTTTACTTATTTTCTGTGATGGAAACCTCTTGCCTGTATCTTAGAGGCGCTGTGGTTTTGTGGTTTTTTTTATCCTGGCTTCCAACCTTATATACCAGAAGGTTTCGTTGACTGGCTCGACTGACGCCCATTCCTTGTAGGATTTGGCTGCGATAAGCTTTCTCCACACTTAGAGACATTTTGTTAGCCGATTAGGCAAGAATTCCATATGTTCCCCCTCCTATATATTTACATGCAACAAAACATTCATTTAATTTGGCTCTTTATTCCGTGTTTGATTAATAAAGGCCAACATTGAAATAAATTTTGTATCATGTAAATATATGAGGGGGGGTGCATATGGAGCTCTTTCCGCTGATGATACTATCTACTGAAGATAGCAGAATCAGTGATCACGCAAACTTCGACGTCGGCGATGTGATATGTGGAATTTCGGGATTTTATTAATTAGAAAGAATGTTCGCAGGAAAAGTCATTATGATTGAGGTAGCCAACGGGACAGTTAAAAAGAAAAGGAAATTATTAACGTGCAGCTCATTGCCCGCCTTATGTTGACAGAAAATATCGCCTAATGCAAACAGTACAAAACATGATATAGTATCTTAAAAATATTTTGTAGTAGTAGTTTTATCCCCCCCCCCTTTATAAAAAAAAGATCCAAAACATAGAGAACATTTGACAAAAGATCCACTTTTGGTCATTTGACAAAATATCCAATTTTAGTGATGAGGTATTTAAAAGGCCCCTACAATTTAAGAGGCTTAAGTCCACTTTTACGAGAAAAAAAAAATCTGCACAAACACAGATTGTTTTCTTCCCGCAGAAGGTCCACATTTTCGAAGTTCCGCCCCGATAAAATGAGAGTGTACTGGGGAATGGGCAAAAAGGACCATTTATTTTACAATGACCTTCAAAAGTTCAATGACGTTGGTCACATTTTCACCCATATCTCTGTAACTGAATATCACTGCCAAATTTTCTGATTCCTTATGATGAGATGAGTCAAAGGTCTCTCACACAGGTCAAATTTCACATACTGGGGGAACTGCACTCGTCGGGTTCAAAATGTACTTTTCATCATTTCCTATTTTTAAACCAAAAGTGTCAAATATTAAAATAATTGAATAGAACATCTTAATTACTGTGGGGAAAATTGTTACATGTAGTTTTAATATTTGTAAGACACTTAGGTCCGTATGCACAAAAGTGTTAGACCAGGTCTAAAGTTAGACCTGGTCTAAGTGTAAATTAGTCTCACCAAAAAAGACATTTTCCTTAGCGTTGACATGGAATATTTTAATCTTTAAAACTTGCTAGTTAATTCATAAAGAAAGTGTAAATGAATTTGGACAAACCTAGTTTTGACTTAGACCAGGTCCAACTTTAAACCTGGTCTAACTTTTTTTGCATACGGACCTTAGTGTTTAGAAATTGGAAACCAATGTTTTAGGATTTGACACGCGACGTATAGCCTCTAAACATGTTCACAAAGTGAAGGCAAGAATATGTGTAGAAAACACGTTTCCTCGCTAAACATCGTTTTAACAGTGAAATCTTTCGTGATTTTTGGCCACTTTTTACCAAAAAAGCAACTTTTACATAGGGAAAACAAACAAACAAAATAATTGACCAAAGGAGTATCATACCCATTCCTTGAGAGGACTGTTTTGATAAAAAATTACAATGGACTACATCTTCTGATGGCTATAGTTTTGATCTATTACCTCAATCAAATGGAATTATGAAATGTTCTCATTTTGAACTGACAAATAGTCATTTTTGGGACCATTTCAATTAAATAGTTTGCTAATCAAGAAGTTTTTATTGTGGCATTTATTTGAATTTCATTTCGTATGGCATAGGGAAAGTAGTTGCCATGGGCAACGCAAATCTACCATTTTAAGTTATTTGACGGTGAAGATGAGTGAAAATGGTGGAAAATTGTCCACTGCAAAAAAACTGGGGTAAACGTTAAACACAAGGGTGTAATTTAACACTCTCATGGAATCAAATCAGGGGACTGCACCCACTGGTGTTAGCACCATTTTTGGTGTTAAATACCACTATATGTTAGTGTTATATACTACACAATTTTGGTGTTTTGTTACAATTTATGATATGACATTTGACTTGCTTGGTGTTAATTTTACACCCACATGTCGGTGTTAATTATTTGTTAACACTGCTAAGGACCTCACCGGAGAAGGAATGAATTGACGCCCTCTATAGTTTTCATGAGAACGGATGAACTGAAACGTTTTGTATAATACAGCGGCATGCTCAAAAGTTCACATTTTGTGGTTTAAAATCCCACTACATAAATTCCCCAAAAGTCCGGTTTTAAGTAAATGTATAATACAGGTTTCAATGGACAATTAAACTTTCATTTGGAAGGTTTTCCACCCAAAACCACAAGCCGAGTATTATTAGCAACATATATGTGAGGGCGTTATGGGTCGGGGGGTGGAAAGACCTCATTTTTGCATTTTGTTTTCTGGGGGGCCGGTCGGACGGAACACTAATGGAGATTGACCAAAAACAAAACGAAATTTTTACATACAAACCATACCATATCACTAGGACCGTATTCCAAAAAGGTGTTTTTTTTAGCGCGATTTTAAGCTAATCGAACGTTTATATGTGAGATAAACGTATCGCTGAAGTAAACGCGATTCCAGAAAGGATTTTACGTTTTAATGTAATTTTAACTTCGCTAAAATGTGTCGAAATTTAAACTAGGCGGGGCTAGTTTTAAGAAGTGTTTTAGTTAGTGTGTGTTTTCGTCCAAGGGGTACGGGCTCATGCATGCCAGTTGACAATAGGCAATGGTGATATATCCTTCTCCCCAGTTCGTGTAGCCCTAAACGTACGGAAAGCCTGCATGATACACTTTGTGCGCCGCAACCATTAAAACACAATAGTTAGGACCTTTTGTATACACTCACGTTATCGTCTTTAAATAAGAACGATGTTACTTGTGTTTAAAGTCCGTAAGTAAGCACATGGTAAAAAATATTTAAACGCGTTTTGCTTAAACGCAATTTTAAATTACGGACGCTGATTTTTTTAAGCTAAAAATTGCGTTTAGTTAAACAAGTTTCTGGAATACGGGCGCGGTATGCACCAAGGGCTCTGTTCAGTAGCGTGGATGAGCACATGTAACAACCGCATATCATGCCATCAGGACCATGCACGTATGGGTATCATAAATCATTACTTAAAATTACAGGGGATGTATTTGCTCAAGACAATGGTGAATGAAAGCCATTGAATGCGCAATGGGAATTGTAATTTATTAGTCCATAGTGTAGTTCAACTTGCCATGAATAAATTGCGCGGTCAGGCCATTGTGTTGTATTCAGAGTCTGATTGGTGTGATGAAGACGGTTATATAATCCACATCTTAGCAGCATAAGCTAATAGGTATTTGGGTATTGTTATAAAGGGCTGCCTCATGTAGCCTCTTTGAGCTTATGAAGGGACAAAGTTCATCTATAGGCGTCACCAAAGAGGTTATACAAGAGGTTCAATAGCTTAGAGAGGCAAAAACGTTATGTAATCTTTAGAAATTCATCTTCGCATGTTTTGCCGACCACAAAGAAAAAATAGAGTACCAACCAAACGAGGTTCTATATAGATATAGAGAGGCAAAACGTACGTATCTTTAGAAATTCAACCGTCTCGCTACTGTTTTTGCCGGACCACCAAAGAGAAAACCTAGAGTACAACAATAGAAAGCAATGGCTGCCTCCGTTCTTCCACATACTGTGGGTGCCGCTTTGCATATACACTAACGGTAGTTGATACAATTATGTATTGTGTTAGAGGTGGCCAGGTTTAATAATAGTGTACCTGGATCATTGTGCTCATTTACTCTTTTTTTCTCATTAATGCAATGCGCCGCTTAGGTGAAAAGATGTATTCATTGAGAGGCGGTTTTTAAATCAAGACGACTGAAAATGTGTCCTTTCATTTGTTGTGGGGCCAGGGGTAGGACATAAATTTAACCACCCAATAGCACCAAAATCCAACAACTGGATTTGGCGGATTGTTTGTAATCGAATTGACATTATGTGTGTATACAAGCACCCAAACTGATAAAGATCCGTTGCAATATTCAAAATGTCAAGCGCCCGACACGGACGACTGGTTTTGAATGCGTTTCACCCCCTTGGTACCAACAATAGAAAGCAATGGCTGCCTCCTCTTCTTCAACATACTGTTGGTGCCGCTTTGCATATACACTAATCGGTAGTGATACAAGTCGATGAGGGGTTAGAGGTGGCCAGGTGTAATAATAGTCTGTACCTGGATCATGGTGCTCAGATACTCTTTTTTTCTCATTAATAGCAATGCGCGCTTAGGTGAAGGAAAAAGATGTTATCATTGAGGCGGTTTATTAAATCAAGACGAATGACGTGTCATTTCATGTGGGTGGCCATGGGAGGACAAAATTTAACCACCCAATAGCACCCAACACCCAAAAAACTATTTTTGGCGGATTGTGTACGAATGACATTATGGGTGTAACAAGCACCCCAAACTACTAATTAGTCCGTAGCAATATTCAAAATGTCAGCGCCCAGCACGGACGACTGGTTTTGAATGGGTTTCCACCCCTTGGGCGTCACTTACAAAACTCCATGACAAAGGGCACCTATATATATGCAAAAACTCCCGTTCGCCGATATACGTAATCAATGTCATTGAAATGGAGGCATGCTCTAAGCTTTGCTTTGTCCAGAGAGGCCTGCCCCTGAAGTTCTCAGACTTTTCAATTTATTCCTTGATACACAGGTGTATTTTTGGGGATAAAAAACACTGCGTACATGATAAAAGTAGTTGTCAAACACCAACTCAATATTGAGTGGTGACAATCAACTTATGATTATAGAGGGCCGCCTTCTCTCTTATCCGGGCGATTTGTCCTTTGTATCAAATTGACACTATTGGTGTTAATTAAGCATCTCTGGAATTCAATCGGGACCCCGGGACCGCACATCTGGTTTTTTTTTGTTTGTTAACACCACATGTGGTTGTTTGTTAACATTTATATCTGTAACAGTTGACATTTAGTAAAACATGTTTGATTTTGTTATTTTGGCTTTATTGTACAAACTGTCATAAGCAGATCACCAACATTCATAATATGTGCAGCAACACCGAGTCGGTGTTAAAATCCCAATTTCAACACCAAAACTAACACCGACAAGCTTGGACATCAGACTTGTTGTTAAAATATTAACACCCAGTTTTTGTTATGTGTTGCTATAGTAATCCAATGACAGTGCATTTTGAAACGTTTTTTTGTGACAAAATATTTCCAGGAGCTATTTGCCATATTCTCCAGGAGCATTATTATTCAATGTGGCTCCTGGAGGATTTGACTTTAAAATATTCTCCAGATTATTTAGCTTCCGTAGCATAGTCAAATATGCTCTTGAAGCATATTTGATTTGACTTAGATTATTTTCCATATTATTTATGCTCCAGGAGCATATTCTCCAGGAGCATACACTATGAAGTAAGGCATGCTCTCTACCAAGGGCTCAGTTGCCTTGGATGGGCAAATGTTAATAGCAGCTGATCATGTATATTCTGGGCATCATAAATCATACTAAAAAGCAGGGGTGTATTTCCTCCATGCACTGGTGAATGAAAGCTATTGAACTGCGCCATAGGAATTGAGATTTTATTGGCTCATAGTGATATGGTCCTGGACCATATGCTCCTGGAGCATAATTTCGGGCCAAAATCTCATAGAAGCGGGTCACCGATTCTAATCACAAAACACCTTTTTTTGTGACAAATGTGCAATTTTGTAAAAATTGTAAAAGATTCACCGTATTTTTACGGTGAAACCGTAAAATAATTACGGTGATTTCTATGCAAATTTTACGGTTATTTTACGGTGAACTGACGTAAACAAACAATAAAAATGAGTGTTTCACGGTAAAATACGGTAAAAATTACGGTAAACCGTAAAATTACGGTATTTACGGTAGTAAATGCTGGCAACCCAGTTGTCAGGTATTTTACCGTAAATTTTACGGTTTACTGTAATTTTACGGTGTTTAACCGTAAAACACTTATTTTAATTGTTTGTTTACGGTATTTCACCGTAAAATTACGGTAAACCGTAAAATTTGCATGGAAATAACCCTAATTATTTTACGGTTTCACCGTAAAAATACGGTGGATCTCTTACAGTGTATAGTTTACTAGACAATTACCAACACAACTGAAAAACCCTAAAAAATGAAAATTGGGGTGCTAATAATGCTTACGTATACGGACAATCAGTGATTGGGAATGTATACTGCTATTTTTCTTCCCAAACAAGTTTCCATATCAGAGCGCGTGTGGCGTAAGGGGTAAAGTGTAGGACTCATGATCATAAGACCATTGTATTGTAAATCATGAGTTCGGGCCCCACTATAGTCAATGTCTTTGTATCCCTGGGCAAGATACTTAATCTCAATTGCCTCGTCGACCCAAGCGAAATCTGCGGATCTGTTATGGGGAATATTGCAATCTGAATGCGGATGGGGATGTGCGCTTTACCGCCAGCCACGTATAGATGAAGCGAAATGATTGTGACGATTTCCTGATAGCAGCATAATATTAGTGTAAGAAAGTTGTTTTTGACCTAAAAATGCAACAGAAACAATTTTTGTGTTATCATACTCCTAAATTGTCACAGAGTAATGTGTCAAAAGTCTAAAAAATCAACAATGGGGAACATGTACAAAAAATGGGGGGGGGGGGAGTTTTGTACAGGGGTCAAAAGCAAAAACAGGTCTAATTGTTTGAAACCTACACCAACTTATTCATCTGGCCATGCATGAGAATTAAAAAACATGAAGTTTACCATATTCAAGGTCATCCTGGGGTTCTTCTGCCAGAGTATTCCGATTTTGACGAAACTGGTTTCAAATTGTGTGTCTGGTCATATCCTATAACGGAAAATGCATATTTGCATCTGCATTTGACATTTTAAATTAGATGGTACGTATTAATTGTTTTCTGTTGCAATTATTTTGAGGTCAAACCATTATTTTATTTAAAATTCTTGCACTATAATATAGGTTTTCCCGGCCAATTTCGCACTTTTATCAACCAAAAAAATAATTTGGTAATCCATTTCGCACGTTTTGGGCTTATCGGTCTAAATCGTAAGTACAATTTCGTATTATGAGCACTCTGTTCCATTTTCGTCAATCAATTTCGTTGTACAGCATAACATTTAGTTTATGGTAATGCAAGTTCGTCTTTATGCTTTCAATTTAGCCATTTCGCATTTATTTCTAAAATTCGTCAACCTTTTTCGCTATACGTAAACAAGAACGGTGCGCAACAATGCAGAGCTGATTTTCAATTTCGTGCTGGACCAATTTAAAATGTGGTGCGCAATGCAGAGCTGATTTTCAATTTCGGGCTGGACCAATTTAAAAGGTGCTTTCAAACTTTTCGAACACATCATGCCAGTTACTTTTCATTCACGTGATTGTTTGGATTTTCAAAATAAGTTGCTTATGAGTTTCACATTGCAATTAAAAGTTTCACGTTTCATTCTCTGCTTTACTCAGCTTATCATTGTATTGACTTTTCATTATATATGTCACTGCCACTTTCTTAATTTTTCTTTTTACATGTATCATGCTCAGCAATGATAATGATGTTGGTTTTAAAGGCCTCCGTATTTTTAATTATGAGCATCTTTGTGCTAGACTCATTAGGATGAGTATATAAAAACTTTCAAATGAATAATTTTACTGAAAACAGTTTATGTCTATATAAGTTGACATTATGAACAAAACAAACAAACAAACAAAAACAGATGTATTCATGATCCGTTCCTTTCAGATAGGTCTGCCTTTTTATTTCTTAATAAGGCTACCACCAGAGGTCACCAGTTTATTTTGATTCCATTACATCTATGTATCGGCCATATAATATTGTTAAATGCCGAAATGCTGAGGAAGGGATGATTTTCCTCGGACTATATGATTAAATGCGAAATCTTGCTAATTCAAAAGAACATTCTTCATTTTTGTTATCTCAATGACGAAATAGAAAACATGAATCGAATCGCAAAGCTAATCCAATTGAAATCGATTGAACTAGTTATGCAATTGGCCGACCATTCTACGAAGTCAAACGCTCCTTTATCGAAATTGAATGACGTTTTGCTTAAAGGTGCTTGTTCCGATTTATGGTGTATTGTGTTCTCTACTTGATATGAGAGCGTGGCACTTGCACATACACCCCATCAAATACCGTGGGAAATAAACTGGCGGTTTTGATGGTAGACGCAATAATGCATGCTGCAAAGCCCTATTCGATACTGTGCTAATATTGATGGTTAACCACTAAAACGGCAGTTTTTTGTTTATATCTTGGGAATGAAATGGATTTGAGGGCTCAAATTTAGGACGACAATGAGAAAAATATGGCCTTTCATCTGATATCAAAATCGATACTACTTCCGGGTAAATCAGGGGGGTCCCAAAGACGATCGGAACACGCACCTTTAAAGGCTGACTCAGAGATTTTTGAAATATGATTTTTTGTGTATTTATTAAAATTCTCATCTAGAACTAAAGATAGTAACCTAAAATCCCCAATTCCAAAGTTTGAGATGAATAGGATTTTTCGTTTCCATGCAGTAAACATTTATTTGTAGTACAACAGTGCCATAGGATACTCTGTATAACCAAAATTCCGGATCCGGAAATTTATAACAAAGTTGTGATTTTCTATATGAAGGACTTCGATTGTAGGACTCATGATCATAAGACCATTGTAAATTGTAAATCATGAGTTCGGGCCCCACTATAGTCAATGTCTTTGTATCCCTGGGCAAGATATTCAATCTCATTCGTCTCTGGGGTGACAAAATAATTGCATTTCCGTCCACATATTACACCGATATGGTCTGTATTTATTTTTCTTCAAATAGTAACTCTACATGTAACAACATTTAACTACAATAAATATGGACGCTATACTTGTTTTATTTGAAAGTTACAACTATTTTAATAATTGACACTTTAAAATATAAGAAATTAATGAAAAATAATAAACGTACAAATTTCAAACCACTTATCAGAATTGAGAGCTGGGTAAAAATAAAAAATCAACACCGCTCGAAGTTATGAAATTTGGGCAATCATGGCTCAATTGACCTCTCTGCTTCAATGGGTTTGTGGCGAAAAGAAATGTCCAGGAATATCGGTTTGAAATCTACATGAGATATCAGAAGTGTTACTTTTGTCCATTTTTGTCAAAATGATAGTCCGAAATAATATTGAAAGTAGTAGCTATCTACTGAAGATAGCACAATAATGTATGTGCATGTTAACAGCTTACATGCATGCATACTTTGCATCCAAGCTATGACTGAAGCCGCAGGTTTGACTTAAAATTATTGCAATATTCCAGACAAAAAACAAACATGGGAAAATTATTAACATTAAAATATCATTACAGTACTATTATATTCAAGAAGGAACATGAAGTAGTCACTGATAAATAAATAAAATCTATTGATTATAATTTGTTGGAAAACAAGAGGGACACTAATGAATACAGGGAAATAAAACATTAGTATGATTTTTGTTATTTAAAAAACTGGAGTAATAAAGTCGGTGAAAAAGGAAAAATAAATAATAATTTTTCTCGTGATGAGATAGGAAGATGAACCCAGATGGCGAATGATGTCAGGTGAGTTCTCGAAATATGCTCTTCCACAAACCAATCAAAGCAACAATGACGTCGAATTGTTGTGGACCCGACCATTTATATAATAGGGATAACTTGTTGTTGCACGATTATAAACTAATTTATGTCCAGAATTCATGTCGAATTAAACTACATTGTGCAGTGAAAAAAATTACAAGAGGAAAATATAGTACATAGGAATGGCATTCATGGGTAATTTTGTAAAGATTTATGATAACATTAATGTAGATTTTGTCAACACTTTGCGACACAGACCCCGAAGTGAAAGGGTTCATATGGAACACTCCAATGGTAGCCATTTTCGCCATCTGGGCCGGGTAATGCAGAAACATCCGAAGTATTTGATGACGAATCTGTACAATTTTGCACGAATTGACGGCTAATTTGGACTGATTTGGACGATTTATTATATCTAGTGTGCAGTAAAAGCAACCGAGATCATGTGGTAGCGAACAAGAAAGGCTGGGACTTTAAGAAACCAGCGTAATATGGCCAGACCAGTGGCGAGTCCTCGCGACCTGGACCCTCATCCGCGTGTAGCGGTAGGCGATCATCAACAGCCGCATCATCACCACCACCACCATCATCTTCCTTCCGTTGGTAATCACACACAGGTTGGTAGAAAAATCAGAAATTTAACTCTTTCGAATGTTAAAATGAACATGACATTCATATGTATGATGAAATTAATAATCAATGGATGCCGATCGTTATAAAATATAAGTACATCATGAAGGACAACATCACAAATGCCATCAAAACATGGCGATCGAATATGCTCCTCGTCTGACATCTGAGCTTTTTAGATGGGTTCAGCTGATCGTTCAGAATGTCATTATCACCTGGTTAGTTTAGTAGCGTGACACATGATTTGTTAAATCAGTGATATGCAGGTTATAATGTCAATATTATTTTGTGGCGTTGTTTTTTGCTGAACATTACAGATGATTGCTAAATAAAAATCGAATGTCAATTTTCACACGGACAGTCGTGGCATGGTCTTGATTGATAGTAGTTCTGCTAAGCATAACTCCACATTATGTCTTTAACATGTTGTCATTAACGGATGTGGAGTTCTGCAAAACCACATGGAATACCTTTCCCCTGTTACCAGCATGAGTTAGTCCTGCTGAGCATGACTCCTCCATATGTACATAATCATTAGGCCATTAACTTAATCAGAGGAGGAGTCATGCCTTATGCTATGCATCTGATGAGACCAAATTTTTGAGTCACATTAATCAACAATTTGCACTCTACTAAAATAAATATATTACCTGAATACACTTTGGAAGTATTCCTTAGAGTGTTACCAACCACAGTTGTCCTCAATATCTTCAAAAACTCTTCCAGGATGTTAAATTTAATCAAATTTGATGACATTAAAAATTAAGACTGGTGACAAAGTCCAGCTTTCGTATTGCCAGATATTTAACGAAAGCCCGTATGAAAAAGGTTACACATGTATTTTAGTATTTTAGCCAACTCGCTATTTGAATGCAACGAGAATGAGACTACTAAATGCATGAATAAACATACGCAGGTGTATAACATTGATTTCGTCACCGGGCGGAAAAACACCTTATTTCTATAACCGGGCGTATTCTGCCCAACCTAGGATGCCTTACAAGTGTTTCATGCGCATGCGTTGATCCTGATCGGCCATGGTACTTTGCCCAGCTTCTCTTTTTACGAGAAAAAGTTGATATTTTGGCCTTTTTAGGCACTTCATTTTGGATATTATTGGTGGTAAAGGTAGAAGAGTGTTTAGTGGAAGCACTCGTGGAGCTTATTGTTTTGAAATCAGGTAAGATTATATGAAATTTGTAGGCGTAATGTCGTCAGTGATAGAATTTTGAAGGCTACACGATTCGGTAAGACCTGATGCATGTGTTTTTTTGGGACTTCACATATAGACCGTTAAAGGCATAATGTTAAAAAGAAACGTCAATGTGAAGTCCCACATTATTGGGACTACAGCATGAGTAGGGCCATTTCAAAGAGCCAACTTGCACACTGCAGCGAAACAAAAATATCAAAAACAATTCAGAAATCAAGTAATGTATGTTCCTGGAGAAATCAATACCTTGTGAAAAAGCTATCCTCCAAAAGTTGTCTAAAAAGAGAAGAAATGCAGCATTTTTTGGTGAAACCGACCTTTATCATGCGGATTAGTTGAAAACCGGAATGAAATAAATGTGCCTTTGATCCGGAAGTTAACATACCGGTAACCTGGACCAAACTGACTCCCTGGGCCTCTATATATGCACAGGCCGTTACAATGTGCTGCTATGAGACGTCATGTGGTTAGTTTAGAACGAGGGGCCAGTGACTCAGTAGTCCCAATATTGGACTGTCCCATTGACGGTTTCTTTAACAGTGTGCCTTTAACGTATATATGGAAGTCCCAAAACATTATTTGCATCAGTAGCACATTTTTGTGTAGCCTTCAAATTGCGGACCACTGACAAAATCACCTCCATCTTACTGATTCCTATTCCAAAGCTTCACCGGTGATTTCACGAAACACTCTTCTACCTTAGCACAAGTAATATCCAATTTTAAATGGGTGAAAGTAAACAATAGCAATACAAACTCGGGACTTAGTCACCGGGTCAGAATCTTACAAGTCTGGAATTTTTAAAAAAAAATCATTAAATGCACATTTAAAAAAGAGTGTGAAGATCATTTACGATATCACTGTTGTTGTAAAACTCTAAGATACTTTCAAAGTGGAATCAGGTAATATTTATTTGCGTTAAGTTAATGGCATTCTGATAATTGTAATGGAGGAGTCATGCTCAGCATGACAAGTACTCAGGTGGCTACTGGGAGAAAACAGGAGAAAATTAATCTTTGTGATAAAACAACCGAAACACGTGTTGACCCATGTGAAGTTAGTATGACCTATGGTACATTGTCACATTATGGCTTCATTATCAACAGAGTGGCATAAGTGATTGTAGTCGCAATTTACTTCAAAATTTTTAATTCAAATTCGTTTAAGTTTTTTCAAATATGTCATCGCGTTATATAGAATCTCAAGTTATGATTGGTAGTGAAAGCGGGGATATAGCGCTCATTTGGAGGTGATTTGAGATCGACGAAAGTTGAGGGAGGGTGACAGGTGAACTGTATTCAATGTGGTTTGCAGAACTCCAATCCGTTAAGAACAACTGTTAAAGAAAGTAATGTGGATTATGTTAGCAGAACTAGATTGATAGTGGGTGTCGTCATATTAGTGTGATGTTTGTATTGTAAATATTCTGAATGAATAAACTTAACAAGATGCACAACATTACGTGTGCACTCCAGCTAATTTCTGGCCATGAAAAATGTGCAATGTGTATATGGGGAAACTATTAATAGTATACTGTTGCATGATTGGTACCTCGGGGTAAGTACCAATAATTGGGACTTCACATGACGTTTCTTTAACTATCTACTTAAATCTGACATTTTTGTGGTAGCCTTCAAATTTCGAAAACTGACAGATAGGCTGTGGAATGAATTCCCGGGTACCCGGGCATAGATATGGTACCACATCTCTGGTTTAGCCCTCGGGTCACAACTTTTGAGTGTGGGCCCGTAGTATCAACAGAACCCACAAAGAACGTGTGACAAGGGGTGACAGGAGACAACAAACAAATTAAGGAAAGTTTCTAACTGGAAATATGCTCCACTGACCGCTATCCACAGGGACTAATAACAGGCTGTTAAAAGTTCTACTCGTTATGAACGGATCCCTTACTGCCAAGAAAAAATCGGCGAAATTTTAAATCCTGGTGTCAGCTATTCACATCGGGTCAAGTCTTGTTACCAAAATGGTGGCGAATCCACATGCTCTGACAGCTGCAGCGGACCTTCGGTTAAGGTCGAGAATGACAGCGGCAAGTCCCGAACATTCAGTCACATGATTGTACTCTTCCCAACACGCAATAAAGTGTGTGTGCGTTAGGGTTGTTGTCGAGTAGGATTTTATTGTCGACAATCGTCAAATTTCAAGACCGACGCGACAAGGTGTCGACAAAAAAGTCAAACGATTTAACGTCACTAGGAGTTCGCCATGTTCATGTTTGGCATTGTACACAACGCGAGTCACGCAACGTGTAATACTGTAAGCGCATGGGCCTATGGTCGTGAGTGAATGAACAAAAATGTCAGACACCATGAAACATTGCATGACCGCCAGCAAAATAAGCTTTTTATTCCAACCATATTGTCTTAAATGATATGACATGAGTTAACGGTGCAAATCTTTACATTTTAACGTACAAAATAGGTAAGATTTTGAGCTGAAAAAATAAGTACCGTGGCCGTACCTTGTAAACTTGTTGTTAATATTGATATTCCATCTTTTTTCTCCGTCGCATTTTGACATAATTTCAGACTTCCGATTTGCCGAAAGTCGGCTCGCCTCACGAGTCAGTCGGGAGTCACTTGCGACTTCCTCAATAATGTAAAGGGATTTCCAAAGGGGTACATTTGTATATTGTACATGCACGGCTGTACGCTCGCTGTGCAATTCAACATCGCACTGCAGCAGTGGGACTTGCCCTTGATTGGGTCTTAAATCAGAATTTCTTAGGAAAATGAGTGAAGTATGGTGATAATACTTAGTGGGAATATCATCTACTCCAGTTGAATAAATGAGGTTAATTTCACTGAACGGAGACTGGTTGAAAAGGGTAATCATGGCGATGTAACTAGTTGATTTTTTTCAGCTGATTTTTTCTAACGATCATTTACCGAGCGTATGCCCGCGATTGCTCGGCCATGTTCGATTGAGTTCGGCTACGTCATACGGGATTTCCCCATCCTTAGCACACATGCGCAGTGGAACTGGATGTGTTTTGCAAAAAAAGATGGCGACGCCGACGCACGACTTAAAAGATAGCTGAAAAAATATAGAAAATTGGTGAGGAAATCGCTAAATATTGGGGATGTTTAAGCTTATATAAGGTAATTTTATAACTAGATTTTTATCGACAATCAGCGCCATGCCTTGTCGACAGCAAGAATAAATGCATGTCGCGACAATATTGTCGACAAAGCCTTGTCGACAACAACCCTACTGTGCGTGTGTGTAACACAATAAGCGTGCGGGCCGTAGTGGTCGAACAAGTACCCCTTACGAAGCCGATATTTCTGAACGGGAACAATGGACCAACTTATGTGCTCTTCATAATTCCTTTTTAGAAAGTACTTACAGTTTCCTAAACGTCCCCAGCGACAGTAGTAAAGCCACAGTAGCAATTATATGAATAGTAACTAGGTCGAGTTTGGTAACATGCCGACAATGCAATGAAATACTTACCCCAAGTTAATGGACACGCTGCAGTCTCACGTTGATCAATGTGGTTGCTACTGCTTTCGGTTACCATCCGGGAACGCGCTGTCAAAATTTGCATTTGAATGTTGAGCATATGCCAAATCGTATTGTTGTTGCTGTGCAGAGTTAAAATTAGCATCCAGGCACGTTGGCAGAGCGAAGTTGCGATGCAGGCGCCGCAATTGGAAATACAATTTTTTTTTTAAAACAGAAATTTTGAACAATTAGAGTACACATCTTCCAATTCGTTTAAATCTTAACGTAACACTCGATTACTGAAAATCTTTTACTGATAAAATTCACTGCGTCTCGTGTACAGAATTATTTACACTTCTGAGATTAGACTGCTAAACCTGTGATGTCGTGTCTCAAGGACTAGGCGGATTTGGCAAATTGGGTGTGTAAAAATAAAAAGCTGGGTGTGTAAATTTTTGTTAGCAGCGGAGCACATCAGGCTGGCGCGCCGAGTTATGTGGTCAGGGTCAGGGAAAGTTTTACCCTACCCCAAGGTTGCGAATTTTGCAAACCTTTATGAAATTGGCATCCATCTTGTAATCTTTACCAGGTTTCAATATAGGCAAATGGAGTATTTTAAGGAGAAATGCACTCAGTTAAAATCTGAATGTAAATTACTGTATTTGTAATTACTGTATTTATTATCTTCTTTGCTAACCATGCAAAATACATGGATCGTAAAATCAACCAAGGTCTAGCACACTACAGGTTGGAAGTTCACTGGTTAGTGAGTGAAATTCTCATCTTGCCCCAAATATGGGGGGAACTTAGGTTTTAAAATACCAAAAATCAGTAAATGTAAAAACAAAAAATGTGGTCTAGAATCCTGCAGTTTGAAGTTTATTGGTTATTGTATGTATACATTGAGGTAGGTGAAAAATTCTAGTTTGTTCAAAATATGCAACTTTGTTTATTGTAAACACCACCAATGGGAATCCTTAAAAAAATAATTTTTTAAAGTAGTCACAACTTGAAACCACCTAAAAAGAACCTACAACCATGTGCCACCAAACGAGTAGAAAACCATTAAATAACAGGACCCATATTAAAATGGAACCAGTAGACACCAGGAACACCACCCAAAATATGGGAAACACTGTAGCAACTGGGACAACCAAAAATTTTTTACCGACGCTACAAGAACCTAAAAATGAACCAATAGACGTGGGAACACACCAAGAAATAGAACCAGTAGACACTAGGAACCACCAAAATATTGAAACCAGTAGCACGGAAACCACCAAAAAGGAACAATAGCTTACAAATAACCTCCCACATTGAACCATAGACACCGGGAACCACCAAGAATGAAACCAATAGCAACTGGGATACCACCAAAAATGGAATCAATAGCCTCCGGGTACCACCAATAATTAGAACCAGTAGCAACTGGGAACCACCAAAAATGAATGCAACAGCCACAAGGAACCTAAAAAAAATTGAACCAGTAGACACTCGGAATCGCCAAGAAATAGAAAGAGTAGACACTCGGAACCACCAAGAAATGGAAAATAGCCATTGGGAAACACCAGTATTTGGAACCATTAGCCCAAGGAAACCACCAAGAAATGTATATAGCTTACAAGGAACCCGAAAGAAATGGGACTTGGCAGAACCCAGGAACCAACAAAAATAAAAACAGGCAACAGCAAGCGCCCCCTCCAAGAAATTGAACATCACTACTAAACCACTGGCTACATTTATACATTTATTGTCACTGTAAAATCTAATGTTTGCATGTATGTGAAATGTGCACTTTGTCACAATATAGTGGATGAGTTGTCCAAATGTGGGAAAAATTATTGTATTCATAAGGTAGAGTGAAATATTCTCATTTTGATCAAAATATGCAAATAAGGTCATTATAATACCAATATATTCAGTGAATATAATCAAACAGTAGGTCTAGCATCCTACTAAGTTTGAAGTCCATTGGTCATTGCATTCATGAGGTGCAGTGAATTCATCTCTTTTTGCTATAATATGCAAATTATGTCATTATAATGCTTATTAATATTCACTGGTGTAGCAAACATTGTTAAATACCAGAACTAATCAAAGACTATCATCCTACCAAATTTAAAGTCCATCAGTAATTTGGTTCATGTTCAGCATCATCAATCTTTAACATCACATTAGCACACAAACCCATAATATATTTAAGATGATAGTAGCAAATAGTGGCTCTATATATACCGATTTGTCCAGTATTCAGTAGTAATTAGGTTGTTACAGCAGTGTACTGGCACGTACCACGTGCAGTTATGATAATCACATCAAAGGATGTCTAAATGCAAGTTTAGGGTCTTTACAAGTCAAAAGCTCCACAATCGGGGATATTTGCGCAAATTCGGAGAGGTTTGAGAGCTTATTGAAAGCTTTAGATCTTGCCGAAGATGGGCCAAAGTTTGGTGTAAAGTTGGAAATTTACACAGGTAAATAAAGCAATTATAAATACATAAGGAAAAGTGCACGGCCATCCCAAGCCGTGCAAACAAAAAATCGGCCGTGAAATTCGGAATTTGGCCGTGTAAAACACGGCCTACACGGCTGGCTAAGCCCTTGCGTTGTCTTAGCACAGTGAGTTGCTTGGTGACCGTTTCATGCTGCTGTCCCTTCTTGTAGTCTGCAATATTCGCAATCACCTAAAGCTCCAAACAGAGCATGTTGAACGAACGTGAAAATTGCACACAGGGATCGGCGGCTTGTCGCAGCCGATACGCCATATTGTTGTATAGCCTCCATTTTTCTGATTAAACTTTTCAAAATATTATTTTCTCAATTTTATTTGAGAAAAGATTTCTCACAGGAAAAGTACTTTGTTTATGTTGAAAAGAGAATAGGCCCGTTTCACAGTAATTGCCAACTTTTTGAATTTTCACTTAAAACCTATAGGATTTTTTACAGGAAGGTGATACAGAGTCACTTTTTGTGTTTTTACTTAGATCTCTACTAGACCTACCTCCCATACCTAAACCAACTTATTGGTGCTTGTCTTTCAGGAGACGGCCCACCCAAAATGGTCAAAATTTGACTGATATGGCGTCAACCAAAAATACATGCCCTTTTTGTTTTCAGCTGCCATATTAGTTATGTAGAACCTGTCAATTTTTACTTTTGAGTTCTTTTAGGCAACTAGTGACAACTTTATTACCATGTTAAAATAAGGTGCAGCAAAGTGCTCAAAAAACTTATACGGAGCAATCAAAATTGAGTGTTGGGCGTGACATTTTCCGTTCACATTGAATACCATTTTATTCAATTACACCGGCACTCCTGTGGTGGATATCTGTGGCATTTTATTGTATCATTTACTAAGACAATCCCTCATGATAATGCCCACACAAAATTATATGATTGGTCCTTGAATTAATTCAGATATGGTTATTCGAAATCTTGTCCGCAATTTTCCGTTCACAATTTTGTCACGTCCAACACTTTTTGCAGAAGCCATGTTGTCTTTATGAAGTTAGTTCTAAGTTTGTGTTATCTCTGAGAGCACTTTCACTGTACTAGTAAATTGTACTAAAAGTTTGGGGGATACAACCACTGTAAAATGGCTTGGCTCTATCAACATTAAATTTTCCGTTCACACCAGTCACGTCCAACACATTTGGTCACGTCCAACACACTCAAGTTGCATATCTTAAAAATGAGGAGGTCTGCAACTTTAAATTTATAGTATGTTTCTAGTTGTTCCATGGGTTTGTGAACTACCAACTTACTTTGAGGTGCGATCAGTTTTAGTAAATTTTCAAAAAATTGCCCCGTTCACATTTTCAATTTGTCACGTCCAACGCAACCTTCAATCGAGCAACCATGCAAATCTAACAGCTTTGGAATATTGCAAGGGCATGAGGATGAAACAAAGCATTCACTAGGGGAAGGTAGCAGTGTGGTTTCTCTTATTAGCTAGCTTTAAAATCAGTTTGATTTTAATAAATGTCAATAAGATAAGATTTTAAGTCAAAATTCCGTTCACATGTCACTTCCAACACTTTGGACATAAAGTTCGATATATTATTCTGCTACATGCACTGCAATGGTGCTGAGATGTCTGCATTTCAGTACAAATGTTCTCCAGCCTTCAGCTAATCAATTCATGAAAAAATCACTCTGCTCTGTTACTTTTTTGATTTTATAAATAAAACTTTTTTATGTCAAGAACCTGTTTTTGGATAAAATAGAAGCAAAAAATGTCAAGAAATTGTCAAAATTCAAGCGTCAATATTCATATTTCAGCTGGTATTGCATGAAGGTGCATACTTTACTTTTATGATGAGACAATTCTAATTTCTTTGGCAATTAATATAAATTTCCATTAAGAACTATTTGCATTTTTACAAAAATGGCTCAATTTTTCAAAACTCTCTGATTAAAAAAAGTAATAAAGTAGAAAAGATTCAGGTGTTCTTCTATTTTTCCTAAAAATTTATAGTCTTATCACATTAGAAAACAAATAACAAGCTTGATACTGAGTTGAAAAAAATGACAGGTTTGACAAAAAGTTGGCCAATTACTTTGAAACGGGGGCCAATAGGGAAATGTCCCTAGAGTTTTTTTTGGCAAACCCCTGTTAGATAGATTGCACAAGGTAGAGTTGGGGAATTCCCAAGATGCTAAACTTTAGAAACTGAGTCAACCCGTTTATGCTTTGAGATCAGAACTGCAATGTCGGTGTGATTACCCCAAAAGTTGATATCTGGGAAAGTATGTGAGTCAGGTGATGTATTTATGTGAATTCCAATTTGGTCGCCAGTGCAAGGTTATTTTTATGCATGATGCCTGTTTGTAATGTCTATTTTAGACTGGAAACTTTTGTGGAAGTCCATAATATGGGAGATTTGAGTTAAGTCTAGCCGTCAGCAGTTGCAATAGCTTCTACAGTATGGTTGATAGGCTAGTTTTTATCTACAATAATGGTAGATCATGCTCCACACAGTGCAGATTTATTATATTTTTCAATTCCATGTGAGCAGAGTGCTGTATTATTCTACTGTCGTCTTTGAAGCCGAAAGTGCTGGGAATCAAAATAGGATTCCAGTTGGGACAGATACAAATTGTGGTGATGATCTTGGACTGATATACTGTGGAAGTATTGTCTTCGAGGGACGTATGTAACCTTGTCGTCTTGAACTGGCTGGACAAAGTTATCTTCAGGACTGAGAAAGATTCATGGAATATGCCTGAGGATTTATAAGCGTGGCGTTGCATGCGTCATTTTTTGAAGTCTTCGCTGAGGAATAACATCGTTGAACTGCAATGCTTCATGTGGATATTACTGGACATTCTTGGAGACAATAAGTATTACTAATTGTGTGAATGTGTAATATTATTGTATGTAATGTTTTTTGGACATATAACCAAATCTTTAACTAAACCATCAAAGATCATTAAAAAAAAAACTGTTAGATAATTATATAAAATTCAGAATCATTGTGCACAAGGCTCATTTATTTGTGTTTGAAATGTATTTTCTGACTTTGCCGCCTATGAGACGTCATACAATCTGACCTGGACCTCTATACGGTCATGGCCATAGACATTTGTTTCAGATTATACCCCGAGAGACAATGATAGATAACACATTGCCGCTGCTGCGATAGAATGCTGGATAGAAGCCGACGAAATTGCTGATTTTTCCCGTCAAGCGTGAGTAATCGCATTGATAGTATATCCCAAAGTGCCTTAGTAAACATTAATCCCTATGATCTTGCTCACTGGGGCATATGTGTGACCAACCGTCTACATGCGGCCTACTTGCTTCTGAAACGGTACATAAGATTTGTCGCTGACCTCCATATTGCCCCTAACCCAAGTTGTATATATACCTATGGGGATACAACCAGGTTTGCGGTACCGAAAACTCCGGGCCGGTACAGCAAGAGATACTCGTTTCTGGTCTTCGATGTCATATCCAACAAGAATAATAGCACATGTTTGATCATTGGAGAAATCTACACTGAAGTACGCACGTTTTCCAGAATTTTACGCTTTTTTCGATATGCATGGATTCTAAATAAATATATGTGGGACATATGATGTCTGCAAGTCTATTACTACCTGGGGATGCAGTATTGAAACGGTCAGTGCCGCGACTTGGGACTTTGCATTACCCCAAATTAATGTCATTGTTCAAGCCAGCAGGCTGGAATAGCTTTCGTAAATACCATACTTTCGACCACTAAAAACCACTAACCTACCACCAAAACCCGGGCACCCGCCTCAATGTTCCGAGTACCCCCCTGGGCTTAATTCCCACACGGGAATATAAATAAAAAAAAATTACCCGGTTGTGAGAAAAAAATGAATGACAGGTATATTTGATTACTAAATTGCGCCAGAATGTTCAGAGGTAATCAACGCGCGCGTCACATAACTGCATAAAAGGGGCGGAGTCTATAGGTAGTCCTGCTGAGCATGACTCCGCCATATGTACATAATCATTATGCCAATAACTTAATCAAAGACGTTCATGCCAAAATTGTGTATAACTGATAGGACCAAATGTTTGTCTCACATTCTTCAATAATTTTCACTTTTCATCACACAAATAAATATTACCTAATTCCACCTTTAAAGTTTTCCTTAGGAGTATTCGCACAACAGGATAGTCGAAAATATCTTCAACTCTTTTAGGAAGTGATATTCAAGACATGGCGGATTTGACTGGTGACTAAGTCCCATGTTTTGTGTTGCCAAATGCTTAACGAAAACTTGTATGCCAAAAGTTACATACATAATTCACAAGGTGTAATATTAGGGCCCGGGAGAATCCGACGCCGCGGAAATGCATGTTCTGCCGGATTTTGCCTTCCGCCGGCTTTCCGTTTTTTCTCGCCGACACACAGCGGATTTCGTAGTTTTTCTACCAGAAAAGGTCATTGAACTTCTTTGCCCGCGAATACTGTTTTTCATAACGTCAAAAGTGATTGGCAAGAAAATCTATTTGGTCGGCAAGTTGAAAATTTATGATCGCGCAAGGCGGTCGAATGCCGTCTACTACAATACCCAGTAACAAAGAGAAGCAATAGACTCGTGCTTTGAATCGCGTACATCATGCAACCCTGATATGATCAGACCACCTATGGATATGGCGTTAAGAGATAAGGCACGAGTTGTACAGTGATCATATGGGGGGGCCGTCAATTATTCATCCTTGAGTGAACACTTACTTGATTGCATATATCCCTGACGGTACTTGTGTCTTTTCATGCATCCGCGGGTTGGGGGGGGGGGGTTTCCCAAAGTCAAAACTTCGTGCGTCTCTAAGGAAGTTGTAAGATCACAGTAACGCATGGCGGGGGGGCAGCAAGTCAGATCAAAAGTTGGACGAAACAGTTAAAACAAACCGATAATAAAGAAACATGCCGCACCCTTACGAAATGTATACCTGTCCCAGGGACAATCCTACCCCATGCGCATCGAGTCCACGGTTGAACGTACAGTGATGAATTCTTACTTACCTGGGAATGAGGATGGATGGCCTCACATGTGGATAACGGTCAATAAAAGATGAGAGAAAGGTGCAGTGATGGTGATAGAAGTTTTAATTCATCCTTGAATGCATGCATTAATAGTTTATAATCCGTTCAATGGAAGCTACTCTTGTGTAATCCTATCATCCTAAAATACATTCATGATTGCCAGATATTAGCGTGGTCCAATATCCTCTGCATGAGCATGAATGAGCGATGAGTTGAACTGCATTTGCTTCACTCTGATCTTGTTTTGCGAGCGAACAGGAAATTCCCCAAGAACGGAAAATTCCAAAAATGTTTTGAACGATACTGATCTTTTATGACATTTCATCTCATACCCCACGTATAAACATGATAAATTGATTACCCCCATGTATTTCTGATGCAAATTTGCAAACAGTTAAGATTCTAAATAATTCACTGTTTATTTAGCGTTCATTGTATCAAATTTTGCCGCCGGGCCAGGCCATGGGCCCACGTTCGCATGTAGCTGCATGGAGACGGCCATTAACGATTTTTTTCATGATAAAATGTCATAATTTAGCATTCAAACATCCGATGATTTCCAATCTATGTTTTGTGGATTCTTAACTAATTTTTTATACAAATAATCCGGACTTAATTATTCTTGTTTATTCTTTTTACTTGCAATTGATCATCGCCCCCCCCCATTAGCATATGAATGGAACTGTTGTTACTGTAAATGTTTGGAATGATCCATTTAATTAATGGGGGTTAGGTAGTTGTGCTTTAATTGTAAATACTAAATCGGTACGACATCGGTACACAATTGCTTCAGACAAGAGTTTGTTCTTCTTCAATTCAAAATGAAGTATTAATCATTAAATACAAAAGCAAAAAGACATATTGGTTAATACTGTTATTATTAATTTCTAATAAAAAAAAAGTTACTGACTGTAATACTATTGGTCTTTCGTCAGTATGCATATAATTGCCCCTCCCTGAGGAAATACCTTGATTGTATTCTTTTGTGTTTGTTTATACTCCATTTGGTAAATGTTTAAGGATAAAAAAAATATTCTTTAATGATGACATAATAAAATCCCCGGCCTAAGCACGATATGCATGTCTATTTATGTGCCTGAATACCATTTAATACCTATAACTTGAAACGTGTGTGGATTGTATTATTTGCGTTATCCTTGTGATTTATTATTCGTTTTCTAATGTTGTGTGAAGACAGCGTACATGGCCCATAATATACACAGACACGTGGCGACAAACAGGGGCTGCTTTGATCGTCGAGTGTTCGGGTGATCACGTCGTGGGAACTTTCTTTTTCTCACGTGGTAGCAAGGTGGCTTCGACCCCGTCGTGCACTGAGGCTTGGTTATTTTTTATTTTAGACCTCTTGCACGCATGTGGTCGAAGCCACACCCACGGCCAAAAATTATTGCACGGGCGCATAGGGTTCATAATGAAAGCTCTTAGAATAAAAAAAGTACAATTAGAATTGGGCCGTGACTGAGACGACAGTGAGTGGTCGAATCAGCGTGGTTAAAATTCATTGTTGAGGTTCCAACAATGAGTCATGTTAGTTCAAGACATCGGCGGTACTTTGGGATCGCCGACGACATTGATGAGGTCGAATCAGGCGTGGTTAAAAAATTCCTTGTTGAGGGTTCATTAAAAATCAGTCAGGTCAGTTTCATTCAAGACATCGCGGTACTTTTGTGTCGCCGGCAAGTTAAATCGTGATTTTTTAGGTGCTGTTTTCCGCGGAATCGGCACTTTGGGCTCGGATTTGCGCGGAAAAGGTCAAAATTTTGATTCTCGGAAAATCGCGGATTTGGCGAAATTCGCGCGCATAGGGACAAAAATTTTTTCGGCTCGCTGAACGCGATTTTCCCGGGCCCTATGTAATAGTGACTAGAACAGAGCTCAGAGCCAGCAAGACGAATCTTGAAAAGAAAAGCTAATAACTGTTTTAATTCATCGCCGGGTTTAAAAAATTACCTAATATCATCTTTAATGTAAAGGCATAATGTAGCTATATCATAATTGTAAATATAATCCCACACTAAATTTTGATGGCCTTTTCTAAATTTTAAAAAAAATAACATTCACCGGGAGGAAGCTAGTGGAGGAGGAGAGTAGGAGGGCGGGTTGAGGATGGGGATGCGTTGAATCGTAACTTGATCAAGTTGTGGGCGGCAATTGGCCAAATTCTGGCTTGTGTTTAGGATGGATCCACCCCGCAATGTTAGTCTAAAGACACCTGGGGATTTCCCGAATCTTCTTGCTACCTTTCGTACTCTCAAATGAACAGAAATTAAAAACCTGACCGGATTATTTGCGGTTGAAGTACGACATAAATAGGGTCTTCTTCACTGTTCCCAGTTCAATCATGAGATTGATGGACATGATGGACGATAAGACATTGTTCTAGGGTGTGTTGTTATCATAAAATGATTGCATCATCATGTCAAAAATACAAATGGCGGACTGGTTATTTACGGCCAATTGCGGGATCATGGGGATGGGGTATTTAACACTTAACTGCATTAGGGTGGGTTCTAGGGACCCATTTTTGTTTTCGGCCGGCGTTTTTAACGCGGCAATATATTACTCCGCCTAAAAAAACCCGAACGATGTTGAAATGGCCATCAACGTGCTAAAAAACTTGCTTTCAAATGAATGCGCAAAGCCAGCTGGATAAATCTCTTCAAATTCCACATCATGCTTTGTTATAATGCTTCGGACACAGGTCAATAAGCTTCAATAAGCAAACACATTCGCGAACAACGCTCCTGGCATTGATTATTATAATTCACCTTCATACCTACATACCTTTTTAATCAGTAATTTATATCGTTCGGATTTTTTAGGCGGGGAAGTATATTTGGTTTATATTTTTTGTATTTGTCGAACTTTAGTTGCGCTTGCATGATTGCAAAAAAATTCAAACCATCGCCAATCGTTTTTGCGTTAATTAGCATGGGTCCCTAGGAAACCCCCCTGATTGCACTAACGGAAGTGCCCATGACAAAAACTTAAGAATATTAATAGGTTAATGTGATTCTGATTTTCATAAATGCATACATCTAGTGACATAAACAAAGTAAATAATTAATTAAAACAAATCTTGGAAAGTATTTAGTAGGCCAATGGGTTCATCATCAATATTTTATATACATCATATGCGGTTTACTGGTGGAACCTATGGTAAATTAAAGCAAGTAACCTTAAAAAATATAAACTGGCCACGACAGCTATTTGTGCTTACTATATTTAAATATACGTTCCTCCTTCACCAATTAAAGCAATCAGCAAAATGTCATACGTGAATCAGTGCCGTAGAAATGCAGAAAACAAAAATATGGTCTTTTTCGCACATTTTAACGCAAAATTAAAATCACTGTTTTTCCCCTAATTTTTCTTACTGAAAACTTTCTTCAGTTTTGATTTTTTTTTATTGTTGATGTCTTTGAAGCCTTCTAACATGTGGGGGATTTTTTAAAAAAATCCTTAGGAAAAGTGGTTATATTGGGGGGGGTCCTTATGAACTAATGGAAGTGCAAACCACTTATGCAGTTAATTGTTAGGCTTACGATTTCAACAATACTATTTACTACTGGAATATAGTGTTGCCATTTACTCAGGAGTAATACTTAAGGGGAATGCTAGTAATTTTAATTAACTTGAATAATATTACCCAAAATTTCCCTCTAAGATAGTAAAATTTCCTTCCCTCCAAGATTTCAAAATTTTCCCTTCAATTCTTATGTATTTCCTTTATTTTATGGTCAAAAATTTCCCCTCCACTCGCAAAATTTCCGGGAATGACATTTCCCAAATTCCCCACTTTTTTCCAGGCATGAGTATATTACTTGAGTTGAGAATATTTCTTAGATCATTTTTAATGCTTTTCTGAAGTCTCATTAAAATAGTCGCCAAGCAACATATTTGGTGTTGGAGGTCTGTTGTCAACTTTGGTTGTTAGTTAAGCAGATAGTGACAATTTGTAAGAATTGGTGCATTTCTTTATAAAAGCATGAAACTTGGCATAAATTAAATACTGATTATTTTAAGATTGGAACCACGTCACCGTCAATCAGCTTCAAGGTCAAACAATGTCATTTGGGGTCATCTGAGGTCATTTATCCCTTTTGTTGATAAATACATCATTTTTTATGCATTTTAATACCCTAATTTGGTTCCCTGAGTTGATATATTGTTTGTATATGATTAGACTGACATGATCATTAAATTAAAAATATACTCATGTACATAAAAAATCCCCATTTTCACATTAATGGCTTATAAGTATAATGTTCTACTTAACGTTAACAGGTGTGTGGGGGTCAGTTTTTCCTTGATTCCTGTACAACATTTACTGAGGTTAAATGAAACTCTCAATCTTTTCTGTCCTTACTAAGACCTTTCGACCTGGTAAACCCGAATTCTTTTTTTTGGCATGAATTCGCTACTAGGAGACAGTGTTTTAAGACTTCAATCATTGAGCAAAGAAATGTATAGGAGTATATAACCAGTATACTGCAAGTTGTCAGGGGGGTTTCCGGGGGTCCTGCCACTTATGATGACCCTTGTGTTTTAACTACACCCGAAATTTCATTCAAGGTTGATACTTTGACATGTGTTTTCTTGTTAATCTGTGCAATAGCAAAATTAATACAATTGGGATAAATTTGCTGATTTATGGTTTGCGCACGACCCAACCCATTGTACTCAATTGAGTGTTTCTGCTCATAAAATTCAAGATTCCTTCCTTAAAATGTACCGCTGTGGTGTGTTATAAACCCTGGCCTATTTTGGCCTGTTACCTCCTTATTGATCCAAATCTATGTATTTTCATGCCCCTAAGCTACTATGGACACAGCCACTATGGTTTTTCCTTCCCCCTTTTAAAATGTTACACCTAGTTAAAATTATAAAATTATTAATATTATGTGGCTTTTTGTGATTAAATGATTTGACTTGTAGCGGTTTACATAAATGTCTCCCCCAGTGACCTATGTCCCTGTGTCTCTGTCACTACATGTTCATGGTTATTGCATAAAGTGGCATTTCGTGGACCACAACCTCGCCCCCCCCCATTTACTCGAAAAGTTTAGATCATTTTTATGATCTGAACCGTTGGACCTAGTAATCCATGTGTCCAATCTTACATGCAAATTTGGTCTTAATCTGTAGAATTGCAATTTTTGTGTGTGAATTTCCTGTCTATAGACGGACAGAAAAAAAATATACAGCAATAGCCTCTGGGATCCGTGGGACAAGCATTTGCTCAAAAACACAAAACCACACGCTCGGGATCAACTAAATTTTTGTTAATAAGCTTTACTGTGTGAATGAAATGGAAGGGCTCTGCTCTCAAATGTAACGAGTGAAATTTCACTCCTTAAAAAAGAACCCTCTTGTAAACCACTCCAAAACAGTGGTTTGTCATTAAAAAGAGGTAATTTCCACTCAAAAGAGCAAAAATTACTCCAAACAGAGGATTTCCATCGTTGAGTGTTAACGAAGGACAAAACTTTTTGAGGGAGTTAAACGAAGGACACACGAAAAACGAGTGGAAATCCAATCTTTTTTGGAGTGATTTTTTCACTCTTGCATTTGAAATTCGCTCGTTTTAAGTACAAAACACTCATTTTTGAGTGGTTTGCAAGAGTTTTCTCACTCTTTTGGTGAGTGAAATTTTTCACTTTACATTTAGAGAGTGGGCTCGCAAAATGCGCCTTTAATGTATTAAGCTAAAGAGATAAGATGGCATTTCAAGCAAAATAGCCCCCCCCATTTTTTACAACAATTTTACATATATTATATAATCAAACCTTGAGGGAATAAGCCGTAAAAGCCATCTGCATGTAATATATGCTTTTTGTATTTTCTGTCGTGCATGACAGATAAACCAAGTATAAACGTTTTTTTTTCTTTGTTCATTAACCCTCGATGTGCTCGTTGGTATTTTTATACTATTTTTTTTTCAAAACAATGCAACCTTTGTGTTTTTAATGACAATCCCAAATCAAAACGAGTTCATACATTGCAATTCATTTCTAACATGTTAGGGAACTTTCAAATTCGGAGGAACACAGCTTTGTAAGACTATAGCTGGGTTATTTTCTTCTAGCATGTTTATGTTTTTGCGACTATTTGATCTTCAGCTACTTTTGCGTACTTAAGTGCTTGTTCCGATTTAATGTTTGATCATCATGTTTTCCTACTTACGTAAATAAGAGAGCTTGGTACTTGCATACACTCATCGCCAAGTTCATTGAAAACAAACTTGTGTGTTTGGTATATATATAGAAGTGATAAATGCACGTGTTTTGCAACGTCCTATTCTTTTTACTGTGCCTATACTTAATGGTTACATTAAATAGCAAGTATTTTGCCTATCTTAATAAAGAAATGGATTCAAAGACTGAAATCTCAGGACTACAATGAGCAGATACGGCTTTCCCCGAAAGTGATACAATTTCCAGGAACGTCGGGGTCCAAAACCGATGAATGCATATATGTGAGTTTGAGCTTATTTGTTTTTGGTAATTTTTTAAAGCACTTTTAAACATCAAATGTGTCATAAGGAATTGCCTCCCCAATTTTAAACTCCTGTACGTGACTAAGCCGAAAACTGTTAGTGTTAGGGTTTGGGTGTTAAGCACCCTGGGTGCGGGTTCATAGTGTTCCGAAACTTAGGATTTCTTTGTTAATACCAATGCATGATAACCTTTAAACTGCCCTCGTCAGAATATGAGCTTACCTGTTATAGTCAAGATTTGACCTGGAAAAACCTGGTAAATCGCCTAGAATATAGTCTATTGCCATGAGACATGTTTGAAAATGCTTAATAGGAGCCAACCAGTAGGCCCTATGTGGAATGTGTAGACACATTTTGTCAAAACCCATTATAGACTCAATATCCTATTATCAGGTTACAGTTGAAACATGTTTAGAATTCATTGTGTCTCTTCACGCTTTACGAACTCATTGGTTTTTGAATAAATGCCTTTCTTTGACGAATGCACAAGAGATGACTATGTATAAAAAAAACCTTTTTCATGCCAGAATTTGTTGAAATCTTTGTACTTGCCATGAATCCCAATGTTCTCCTCCATAATGATAGAAAAACACGGAGGGCGTCCAGGCTTATTATATTCTGAAGAAACGAAACGAACTGGGCTCAGTGCTCCCATTGAATTACACGCTTTATCCGTGATCGTACATTTTACTCTCTGACGGAATAAAGCGTTAATCCAATGGGGTGCAACTGGCCTGTTTCGTTTCGTTTCGACGAATAGACTACGCCCGTGTGTCCCCAAAGAATACATGAAGAAAATTTAATTTGAGACCAATTTAAAAATATTGGCAGAGACATGTGCATAACAGGGCCAATGTCACTAGAGTTTCAAACGCTGTATCACCCTTGGTCAGTGTTCTTTTGGACTGAGTTAATTCAGTCATTACGCATCACAGGATAAACTAGTGGCGATTATAAGAGATACATACATATCATTCAAGGGGAATTAACGATAGAAAACATGAAATTACATTACCACTGATATGACCCTTGACCTAGATCTGTATCTCACACAGATTTGTTTTTTTACTTAAATTTGCCATTATAATGTAGTTCTCTATTAATTTCCAATTGTATCATTGGCGGACATTAGGCCTAGCTTAAAACAACCATTTAAAAACACCCTTTATATTCATTAAACAACCTTTATATTCATTAAACACCCTTTATATAGAGAAACATTATTTTCAGTTAAGTTCTTTTCATGCCATTGTGGCTTATTTTATACCTAGTCTGCATCTTTTAATGTATTTTGACCTCATGTGACCTTTGTGACCTCTAGGTGAACTTGAACTTGACCTGTTTAGGGTTGGGTTCCATATCCAATTGTTTGTCCAATTTGATTCTCTACCTCTTTCAACCTCTTTCCACAAATTGTGGCTATTTTAGACCTATTCTGCATCTTATAATGTATTTTGGACCTCATTTACGCACATTTTTGTGACCTCTAGGTGACCTTGAACTAGACCTGTTTTAGGTGGTTCCATATCAAATTGTTTTTCCAAATTTTTCTCTACCTCTTTCAAAGTTTCATACTATTGTGGCTATTAGGACCCTATTCTGCTTCTTTTCATGATCTTGAACCTCTATGTGACCTTGACCTGACCTATTTAGGTGGCTCCATGTCCAATTGTTTTTCCAAATTTAATTTTCTTCCTTTTCATACATTTGTGGCTATTTTAGACCTATTCTCATCTTTTAATGGTATTTTGATGAACCTCATTTTGACCTTTTGTGGACTCTAGGTGACCTTGAACTTGGCCTGTGCAGGTGGTTCCATATCAATTGTTTTTCCAAATTAATTCTCTACCTCTCTGCCAAATTTGGATGCTTTTAGTAACAAAATGCACAATCTTTACCACTAGCCTGGCTTAACTATGGTTGAATTCTGCTTCCGGGTACCCGGGAATTTAATTACCCAGGTCCATAGGTCACAGCCTTACTGACAGCATTACCACCTCATTTTCATCTTACCTGATTCCAATCATAACTTCACATGTGCGTTCACTCAGTGTCGTAGCCAGTGGGGGAAAAGGGGTGGGGCAGAGTGCCCCCCTGAAAAAAATCCGAGGGGAAATCGGGAAATAACACACGGATTATTCATATACCAGAGCGAATCTGTGGTAGACCCCTCTAACCACAGCAGGTAATTGCTTTGCGTTTCAGGCGTGTTTACACGCAAAATTAACATAACCGTATATTCCTTCTAATAAAATGCCCCCGGGGCGTGCTTTTCTAAAAAAGGGGGGCGTTTATTCGGAGTGGATTTTCAGATGAATATTTACCTTTAAATGAGTGTTTTTCACCAGTTCAGCCGATCCATTAGCATCTTTGTGGTAGAACTGCTGTAAGTTTTCAGATTGGTTTGGTGGCGGACAAAAGAGCGCTATGTGCCCTTTCCCCGGGTGTTTTTGGTATCATTGAAAATAGACATTAAGATCCTCTAAAAAACCCTGTGCAAGTCATCCGCCAATCAAATCAGGGGGTGAAGGCTGAAAAATCAACCATTCTCAGGAAAAAAATGTAATAACTTTCACAAAATCTTTAAATACTGCCGAAAACGCTATTTTTAACAACTTGCCGCCTTCATTTTTTTTCAATTTTAAGAAAAAATAGTATTGAGAGCGTTTCTAGACATTACATCCCAACCTGCCTCACGCGACCCGGAATAGATCGCCTTGCAGCGGGGTCATGCAGCGAATTGTGGAATAGCGTGTTTTGAAACGATGATTTCGTGCTGCATATACAATCATTTAAAATGCATTTTTTTTGTACAAATCTGAATATATTTTTAGATAAAATATACTACGTTTTTTGCACTAGCATGTGGTATCATCTAAACTAGCATATTAAATGCCACTAGAGCAATTCTCCAAGAGCAAGTTTTGCCGTGGTACAGACTGTGAGTGCTGCGTCCACTGTCATGAGTCATGACTGTCATCACTACTGTCTGTTCAATTACTTAGATGTCCGGTTTTTATTAATTTATTTCCAAAAAATATAAAAAACTTAAAAAAAGCAAAAAATAAAAAAAAGAAAAGTTGTTATTCAGCATTGACCCAACAAGATCATTGGGTTCCAAGTTGAAAACATATTTCTTCTTTGTATTTTTAATTCAATTTCCTTATTGTTTTTGATTGGCAAACGACAACAACTGGGCCATGTAATATGACTTTTTGACTCTGAAACTTTTTATGGCCAGACCCATTCACGAACTAGGGGCGCTTCAAAGCAGGTTACGAACAAATATTGATTCGTGGCCGCTTGCTTTGATTTCAGGTGTATTGCCGCGTTCATTAATGCGTGGGCGATATAAATGAATCGTTGAAATACTTATATAATAGAGTCCTGCCTGTTGTATTCAATTGGCTACGAACAAAAGAATCAACATAGCTCTCCTGTAATGCCGTCCATTTAAGGTTAATGCCGTTATGGAACGTTGACTACCTCTTATTGGTAAATTCACGCAAATAACACACGGTCGGATTTTGTCCTGTTGAAACAAAGTTGGCATTATTCATTTCAATACCAGTCAAGGTGGCGGACAATAGGCCTATTGATCGTGATCATCTTCTCCCATCTTCCCTCCGGACAGCTTTTACTACCTACTAAAGTGGAGGTCAATGTAACCTTCCACAACACGTAATTACTAATGGTAACAAACCTTGATTCGCTCATTTTTCAAAAGAGGGTGGACATAAACCCAAATTTTCAATAGAATTGAAGGTTTAAAAATGTCCCATTCTTTTGTCATGTAAAAATGTCTTAGGTCCAAATATACCCACAACTTTCTTTTCTTGTGATTTATTTGAAAACGTATATTTTTTGGAAATAATTAATAAAACTGGACATCTAAGTTTAATTGGACAGACAATAGTATGTATCCAACATGTACTTTTTTGGGGGGGGCATTTATTGAAGGGTTTCTTTTCATCACACACCAGTGGGGGGGGGGCCCGTTTTTAGAGGATAATGCGTACCTGATTTTTACCTTGTATGGACTTGTTTTTCCCTTCAAATAGTGGGTGCATAGATTACAAAATCATGTAGACAAAATTGTTAACTTTCAAACGTACAAATATTTAAAAAGTCGAAAGCTTGTATTTGAAAAAAAGAAAACTGAAACACAGACTCAATGTTTGTTCATACTTACACACAAAAACGCTTAACAAAAATGACCCGAGGTCATTATAACATTTTCTGCTATTGTGAAGTAGGGGTTGCTTGTGAGCAGTCACCCCAAAGTCCTATAGCTGACAACACTTTTCATTTAACAAGAAGAGCAGCATCATTGGTAAAACCCTCGGCATTACATACACCGGTCACCAAGCGGGTCATGGCCTAGGTTTTATCCATATAGTTGGCTCTTTTTAAAATCCGGCTAAATTGAACAAGCCAGACTGCGGAATATGCACCTTGGGCTTGGTCTAAAGCATATTTTTAGTAATCCGCTTCACAAACTCAGCCAGCCTAGAGTGTACACACTGTTAACAGCTCCATTCACACTTACTTGCCTCTCGAGCCGTTCTCCTGCTGCCCCCACTCACCGCTCTGCAAAGAAAACACATGCAGGAGCCTGCGTTCGTATCAATTCGTCTCACTAAAATGTTTTTGAAACAAGTTGACAAGACAATTTGACTTAAACCAGGTCAGTGGAGGTCCAAACTGTTTTTCGCTAGTCCTCCATTCACACGCTCCTATATGTTTCACAACCGTAAGTACGAGTCCCATTCGTTCCGTTAACAAAAATGGGCGAGATGAAAACGTCCATTTTCTCCTCAAGGGAATATCTCAGACCTTACGCTACCTTCTGCTTGAGATCATCATAATCTCCTAGCCGATCAATAATGAAATTATTCCTTAATCATTTTGTTTTCTGTGTTCATGGTGCACAGTACATCCAATGTAGCATTTGTGCTCTGTTGCATGTAACTTTTGTTAACTGCAATGCACCATTCATGTTTTTCTTTTAATTTTTTGAAATCGAGCATGGTATGCAGGCTCATAAAGTTTTACAACTCCCCGCCTAAACTGAAGTGTTTTCAGTGGCCCATAATTTGAAAGCATCCTTGGTGGCCTTTTTGTCTGTATTAAACAATGAGAGCTCTTCATTACCTAACCATAAGGATCTCCGCCCTACACATTTCCTACCAGCAATCGAAGACACCAAAGTATCCTTAAAGTCCAAGCCAGCAATTAACCCACATGTGAGTGCTGTTAGTTGTTGCCCGGTAGGCATTGTTTTCCCCTCCAGCGAAAAAAGTGCGAAATAGCGTTGAATTCTCACCAGCATAGGCCAGCCATGGGTCCTTCCTGAGGGGAAGACATCCTTTCCAGCAATTGGTTTTTCAGCCATCTCCTGAGGGGAAGCAGCCCAGTGGCAATTCACAGCAATGGCTATTTTTGTGTCCCCTCCGAACGAAGTTCGGTGGGGGACTATAAATGGTCGTCCGTCCGTATGTCCGTCCGTTCGTCCGTATGGTTCCGTCCGTCCGTATGTCCGATGATAACATGTTAACAACCCTGAACATTTGGGCATATCTATTTTTTCGGGATGAGCTAGAGTAGCCAAACTTGGTAATATTGTAGGAGGGGGATACCCCCTACTCACCATGTATCATTCCCCCAGGTCCTCCCCTGGGTCTGTCAGGGGGTAGGGAAAAAGGTCAAGGAACAGGTCAATATGCCAGAAAATGTCAACATGGTGTACAATTTATCTGGGAGTCCCGTAAGGGCTATGATATGTTGTAACTTGGTGGAAAAAGCATGTTGATGAGTTTCTCCACCTAGATTAGAATTGGTGTAAAATTGCCTAATTCATATCTATTTGCATAATTGATGAAATTTTTGTCTGCAAGGCTTTTGTGTACAAGTTTTTCCTGGAGTTCTGTAAGGCGTATAAATGAGTAACTTGGTGGAAGTAAGTGGGCTGGGGATTCCTCAACCTAATTAAGATTTTGGGCAAATTTTTAATTTGATGTTTTCATTTGTGTACAAGTTTTCTGGAGTTCTGTAAGGCGTATAATGATGTAACTTGGTGGAAGGAAGTGGGCTGGGGAGTTCTCAACCTAATTAGATTTTGGGCAAATTTTTATTAGTTCTGGTTGTTACACGTGGGTCATTTCTTTGGGTTGCCAGCCTGTTTACATTTCTTGGAAAATGTGAAAATATGTAAAATTCAATGTTTCACCGCTTTCCAGACCCCATATGGGTCCCAAATTTAAAATGTGGTCACATGATTTTTTCACATATATAGTGTTGCCAAATTGAGTAAATTATCATATTTTTACTAAATTTAGTGATTTTTCAGGGATTTTTGCATGATGAATTTTCAGAGTCATTTTCTTGAGTAACCATTTTTTTCCAAGTTCTTTATGGCGAGCTAGTGATGGCCAAAATTAAGGATGGACTGGTGCAGTTTCAGTTGTCACTTAGTGATCGCGATATTCGGCGGGGACATATTTTACGCATCGCGTAAATACGAGTTCGCCTTGTTTGTTCTACTTCCGGGTTCAGAAAATTGACCTTGTCACATTTTGCAAAATTTGGAAGGTCTAACATACACTTGACGTTCGGGGAGAACCCGGAAAGTAGTGCACGGTGGGATTGCAAAATGAGATGATGCAATATAATGCATATTATGATTTAATTTGTGTGTGATCCAATTGGACAGCATTAGGCTACAATGTATGTTTATGTATGATGATGCTGTAATTAGGCCAAGAAAAAAAATTGTTTGATTGCCCTTTCCCGACCGACCCAAAAAATTGCAAAATCCGGGTCGCGTTTTTTTTTTTTTTTTGAGAGTGAAATTCTCAATTTTGAGAAGTTTTATGGACATAAATCACTTCCTTTTTCTAAAATGTTGTTTTAATAACAATGAAAACCTGATATATACCCCTTTCCAGGTCATAGCATATTGCCCATCTTCAGCCCAAATCATAGGGTTTGTGTCTGAATATGTCTGACAGTCCAATCGGGTACAAGCACTCAATCGAGCGATATCACCTCATGTCAATGGCACTGTCGCCAAATACGGCGAGGTTTGCTATTTTCAGATAAATTCAGCGAGATCACATCAAAGGTAAATGATTCGTCACAAAAATTTAATTGCAAATTTACTTTAAAATCTCAGCAGATAAAAAAAATCTATTGGGGACTTTTTCTGTTACATGATCAGTTCAAAGTTAAGATTTTTTTAGAAAGAAAAGAACACTTTTGAGATACAACAATTGCCAGAAAAATCATCCATCAGTTCATGGGAAATTCCCCAGTTGCATCTTGAAATAAATTCTAGTCCAGAAATGAGCGATGAGTAAAATTTGCATACAATTTATGTCCAAAACTATTGCCTCATTTTAGGTGCAAGGCCCGTTTAAAAAAAACATTAACTTTCCATAAAAACTAACAGAAGAATTTGACATCTCGGTGCGGATTATAATGAAATGAACGGTTGGCTTTTGCACCTGACGCAGTAACGCTGTGAAATGGCTTCCTCGTTGCGCATGTGCTCAGACGCGTAACAGGCAAATATGGCGACCGATGCACATCCAAAAAGACCCCCATGGCGAGTGCCCAAATGTGTAAAAACGTCATTTACGGACACTCATAGTATTGGAAAAAATCCAGCAGCTTTTGAGTACGATTATGCACTTTGCACTTGGATTTTTACAAAATCATTCACTGACGGATTATTAAAAGGTGATCTAAAATATGTACATATATCTGAAGTGTAACAAAATGTGTATTATACATATGATGTTATGGGAATATCGCCGAAATAGAGATATGAAGAAAAGGTTTTGGTATTTTGGGGTTTATTTAATTTCACTTCACTGAAATACACTTCGTGTATGAAGTGTCGGTTATAGAGTTTCAAAAAAACAAATAGCATGGCGGCGTGTACGCTTTGTATACTGATGGTCAAGGGCCATGATATCTATGACATTTCGCAGAAATTTAAGGGTCTGTCTGTTGATTCTGCCCAAGTGGTACCATAAGTGAACACTATGTGAAATATGTACGTATGGCCATGGCACAATATTGCAGAGAATGAAACAATTGGTGCCATTCACGATTTAAGCTACAGTAGGCGTACACACATAGAGTATTACATGTCCAAAACAAAAACAGGCTTGATATTAGAAATAGTCTTGTTCTTAAGCTACAGTAGGCTTGGCACACACATAGCGCCATACATGTACACAAACACGGCTTTGCTATAGAAAATAGTCGGTTCCTAAAAAAAAAAAATAATGTGACATTAACGACCAAGTATTTTGCGAGGTGGAAATGGAACAAAAATTTATTTTCTTTTTTTTTGGCCTTATTATTAAGATATTAGGGAAAACCTAACTACAGAAAAACAAATACAGATGATGGAGAAAATTGGCCAGAGTAGTTTGTTGTAAATCTTCAAGGTGGTACACTCTATAACGTTGGTTAAAATTTTAACCAACATGTATTAACAGGTGAACAGCCCAACGTTGGGTATTTTTAACCATTTGTTGGGTAAGATAGCAAATGATTGGGTACATTTTACCCAACAGTGGACAACATTTGCCCAATAATATGCTAAAATAATTTACATTGACCAACAAATGGGTAAAAATTTTATCCAACGTTGGGCTGTTGATCTGTTAATAATTGGTTAAAATTTTAACCAACCGTTCTGAGAGTATAGATCAGTGCAGTATAAGCACACGTCGCACAGGATTCACACAGGAGTCGGTCGTTTCAACAGCAATATGCACCGATGGGGGCGGCGTCCATCTCCAGCCTGCCAATGTGGCTCTCCATCACAGACTGCAGGTCACATTCTCAATGAGTGCCCTAGCTTTCGTCCACCGGTGGATGTAGACCTCTCAAACCCCGACCAATCAACAGTGAGCTGGCTCCACCAAATTCAACACATTTAGCTGCTGCCTCATATGCAAGAAGTGCAGTATACCACATACCACCGGATCTTAAAATTGAAATATTTTGGCTGCTGTCATCTTGGAGGCCAAAAAGAGCTTCAGTTTTTGGAATCAAAAAGGGATTCCAGTTTGTGGTCTTAAAAGTGGACATTTGCGACTGACAGACTTTTGGTGGTATGTACTGAGGAATATTAGTGTCGTCGAGGGACAACCCTCTCATCTCAAACTGCTGGACAAAATTATCTTCAGGACCGCTCCTAATTAGGAACTTTAATCTGATGACATAGATCTGGTTGCTGGGCAGGCAGAAGAACTGAAATTTCTGACAGCAAGACTGGAGAAGAGTGCAAAAACTACTTGGCATCCAGATCAGTGCAGAGAAGAGTAAAGTCACGAGAATGGGTTCCAATGAAGAACTAAACGTAAGAATTGATGGCGAGAGACTTGAAACGGTCACCCAATTCAAGTACCTTGGTGCCACCATCACAGAAGATGCAAGATTTGTGCAAGAAATGAAGATCAGGATTCAGGAAAGCTGCTGCTATAGCATCACCGGCAGAGTTGAAGACCATATGGAGAGATAAGAACATATCCATGAAACCCAGGATGAGTCTGCTCAGATCTTTGGTCACATCAGTATTTCTCTGGGTGTGAAAGCTGGACACTGAATGCTGAAATGGAGAAGCGAATCAGTGTCTTCTGAGGTTAACATGAAAAGTTGGTTGAACATTGTGAAATGTAGGCAGTTAAATTGGTTTGGGCATGTGACCAGGTAAAGCTACTACTCACAGCAATCGGCAGCACTCCCTTTACGGTGATCTTCTGAGAAGAAAACAGCCCAGTGGCAATGCACAGCAATGGGTGTCCTGAGTGGAACGCTTTGTCACCAGGGACTGACTTTTAAGGAGAGTGAGAGCGATAGCTCCCCTACAGCTCTTCTTAAGCACTTTGCAGGAGTGCGATTTAAAGCTCCCCTTGGGGATCTGCTCTATCCATGGTTAGCACTGGTATATGCCATGAAAAGCTCCCCTTAAAGCTCCCCCTGATATGACCAGGGGAGCTTTTTACTGAGCACCACCTTATTTTAAAAGTCAGTCCCTGTTGTCACAATTAAAGGTGCTTGTTCCGATTTATGTGCATTGTGTTCTCTACTTGATATGAGAGTCTGGCACTTGCACATACACCCCATCAAGCACCGTAGGAAAACAAACTTGCGGTTTTGATGGTAGACGCAATAATGCATGTTGCAAAGCCCTATTCAATGCTGTGCTAATATTGATGGTTAACCACTAAAACGGCGGTTTTTTGTTTATATCTTGGGAATGAAATGGATTTGAAGGCTCAAATATCAGGACGACAATGAGAAAAATACAGCCTTTCATCTGATATCAAAATCGATACTACTTCCGGGTAAATCAGGGGGGTCCCAAAGGCGATCGGAACATGCACCTTTAAATTTGGCATCAAAAACCGTGGGTTGTCTTCGTACAAGAAGAAACACGGCAGTAGTCATATTCAGGCGGTCACAAAACTCCAAGGGCTTAAAACTCCGGCATAAACTCTGAATCCCCCCCATCCCCTCCGCTTCTCATATTGGTAGTGTTGACCGGAAGTCAACAAACCGGAAGCCTTTGCCTTTCACGCATGATATTCAAACACAGGAATTTGTCAACAAAGATGACCTTGTGAGGTTTACTGGTGCGACCATCAAATCTCACGCTGATGTCACTGCACGGAGGAAGGGAAATGGTGTATAGACCCTTGATAACATGTTTTCAAAACCCTGATCGACACTCCACTGCCTCCATGTGGATACGACTAGTATGTCTGACTTGGGAAAATGACAGAACTTGTAAAAACATAAGTAAATACTAGTAGTCGAAGGTTAAACTTCTCCTTAAGTATGTATACCTCTTTAAAGACACTATCAGTGATTTGCTAAATCAGCAAATCGAAAAAATCATCAAAAATCAGATTTTAGCATGTACGTACAAGTACAGGTATCCTAACATACCCTGCAAATGATAAGACCAGAAGCAACCTAATAAGGACAGAATCGGAGATTTTAGTCATTACTGTCCGAACGGACACTTACTACAACACGTAATTGAATGGAGAATCGTATCTTGGAACGCTGCCGTTTTCTTCCTTTTCTTTCAGAGATGCCAGTCTTCCGGTTTTTCCCGGAATTCCGGTTTTTTAAATTTACAGGAAAAAGAATCAGGATTTTTCCGGTTATATTTTTGAAGGATTAAATATGCAGAAAACCAGAAATCAAGAGCTTCGTGTTAGGGATTTTTTGTAGAAGTAAAAGTAGCGTATTGTATACCTGCCGACTATTATAAATAGTAGTACGATACTACGATTTTGCCGTATTTTTCCTTTTTTCGATTCATTAAAGTACTAAAAAACGGCTGAATACCGTTTCTGAATATATCAAGCGACTTCAAAAAAATAAAGAAAATAGATGGAAAAAGTGAAATAATTTGCCAGAAAAATCCTTAAATATTTGACCAATAAAGTTCTGACATTTTATCCATAATAATCCCACCTTTTGAATGAGAATTTTTCTTCAAAAGTGACCAGGAAACTTTACAAATCGGAAGCAAAATCAAGTGATTAAAAACCCGACGGCCGACTTACATTCCCGACGATTTTCACTGATACCAGCATTTGATTTTGTGCCTTTCCATTGATAGCCCGTTGTCAAGTGCAGTGTTATTATTGTTAAGAGACTGTTTTTGTGATTAAGGATCGCGGCATTGTTAATCAACAATACCAGTAGGGAAAGGGAATCTTCAATTTTATTTCTACACTTTAAATATCTTTGTTTTCTTTTCATATTACTGCAGTTGGGTTGAAATACTAGTAGTAAATGACCAGTTTTGAAAGAGTTAGTAATATTTTTCTGAAGGTATTAAAATGCAGAAGAAAATTCAATCTTGTTCCAGTGACTGCTTGTTCCTGTAATTTTTATTCTATAATTTTAGTCTCCACTTAAAGTAAAATAGACCAAAGTGTTTAGACCCATGCCTCTGGTAAGCTCCTAGCTCCTAACTGCCTGATATGGGGCTTTGTTAAGGTTTGGGTCCAACAGTCCACTTAGCTTCAAGTGCCTTCCATGCAGACAGACTGGCAAATGGACTTTTTTGTCTCCATTTCAAGTAACATAGACTGAGTTGAGAGTCAAGTATAGACTAAAAGTTGATAGACCTATGCCTCTGAAGCTCCTAGGCGACCTGCTAACTGCCCGATATGGAGCTTTGTCGAGGTTTGGGTCCAACAGTCCACTTAGCTTCAAGTGCCTTCCATGCAGGCAGACTGGCTTATGGACTAAACAAAGGCAGTTTCAGGGGTGCTACCCCTTCGACCACCGGCCATGGGTAAACCCACTCGTTGCATGGGTGATCACAGGTTTTCAGGTTTTTTTTAGAAGAGTGACTGGCATCTCTGTTCTTTCAATTCTACAGCTGGAAAAGGTAACTTATGAGAATTCTACAGACTTATCCTTCACTTTGAAGCTATTCCTGCAAATTTCAAATATTTTTCAAATCACTGATAGTGTCTTTAATACATTTACTAATGCCCGTCTTTTAAAAAATTAAAGAAATAAGCAGTTGCTTTTGTTAATAATGTAGAGCTTTTTAAGTTGTTGCTTATTTTTCTGTTAAAAGATTTATGTAGAAGGTTAGTAAAAATTAAATTTTTTTGAATATGTGCTATTATTAGTCAGTGGTGACCTCCAGCTCTGACCTTTGATTTGATATTGGTATGCTAATGTATTGAATGTACATTATGCAATCTCAGCAGCATCTCTTTTGTTTGTGGGTCAACAGGTACCATGTGTACCATAATAAAAAGCTTATTTCCAAAATGTTACTTGATTGTGTTGGTACATTTTTGGGTGTACAAGCGAAGTACACATATGAAGGCCAATGGTTGGGAGTACAGATGTGGAGGATGTCATTCAGGTGTGGCAGACTGGCAGGCTAGGATTACTTGACCCTATCGATACTTACGACCCTGGGTATGACCCTTCTTTAACATGTCTTGACATTTGACCTTGAGACCTCAAAGCAGAGCTTAAATACTGCTAATTCAAAGTAACTATAACGCACCACTGTATATATGAAAAATAGCTAGATGCAGTCAAGTGTTAAATGAATGTTGATTCGTCAACTACTTGTCAAACATATGACCTACTTGGTACCACTCTTTCTAAATTTATTGGTCCCCCGCCAATTTAAGTTGGCAAAGGGGGACTATAGAAATGCCCTGCGTCCATGTGTGTGTGTGTGCGCATCCCACGCGTTATCTTTGGATCTAAGCAAGTATCCATCTTCGCAACAGATGTATCTGAAGTAGGCGGTGGCTGGGATCAGAAGTGGGTCATGTGGCATGGGTCAAAGATCAAATGTGATGAAAAATGGGATTGAATTGCTATAACCCTTGTCAATTGTGGTAGGATGATGAAACTTGGTGGGTGTGGTCAACATTCAGTGGCAGAAAAAATTGAAGTTCATTTCAGTGCTATGTGGGCCCAATCAAAGTCAAATCAATATACATGGTTGTATGGTCGTGAAACCTGGTGGTGTAGTAAACATTCATTGCCAAAAATGTTGAAGGTCATTTCAAGGTCATGTGGGTTTATTCAAGGTCAAATCACTAAAATCACAAATGGTTGTATGGTCATGAAACTTGGTGGTGTAGTCACCTTTCTTTAGGTACCAAAAAGGTTCAGTCATTTCAAGGTCATCTTTGGTCATCCAAGGTCAAATCAAATTCAAATCACAACAAATAGTTGCATGGAACTTTGTGAATGTGGTCGACATTTCTGAACCAAATATTTTGAGGGTCATTTCAAGGTCAAGTAGGGTCATCCAAGGTCAAATAACTACAAAGAGTTGTATGGTAATTAAGCTTGGTAGATGTAGTCAACATTTGATACTATAATGATCCAAGGTCATCTGGGTTATCTAATATTGTAACTGCTATGGCAGGAGCCTCAGTGGTTTGAGAACCACTTATTTCTATCACAATCCTCCCTGTGATCTTAAAGCGGCACTGGCACATTTTTAGAAAATATGAATTTTTTTTCAATTTGCTCGCAAATGATAGTCTAGGCCATTGGAAGAATAGAGATATATTTTACACATAAAAATAACATACCCCAAAACAGATAGGGACATTAATAAGAGGCTAAAGACATCCAGGGAATTTGTAGGCTAACTTTTAAGTTTGCTGTAACTTTAATCAACATAATGTGTCTATTACATGAATATCATAATTACTCGTACTTATGATATTAAAACAACACAGCGGTCACAGACCAGTCAACAACTTACAAGGTGCATGCCGTGAAAATCAACTTTAGCGTGTGTTTTTCTTGTGTTACATGCCATTTCCGCCGTTGTCTGCTGAATTAATTATAAAATTGTTCTGTTTATCCATAAGCATGCTGGTTGGGCTTAATAATTTCAGGTGAGGGCTAATGTATATAAAAGCTTTACAACCATGTAAAATATCATTTTTTTCAAATGTGCCAGTGTCTCTTTAAAATTACATTTCCCTCCATTTACTACTGCGATGGGCGGGGGGACCTTTGTGGTTCGAGAACCGCCATTTCATCTTTTTGGAGGCGATTTCTGGTCTCATCTGTGGCTTATCAGTTCCATTCTCTTTTCCTCTTGCTAGGTTTATTTGAAGTGTGTTATTCCTGGAAACTTGGATGTGCTATGTGCATATGGCATGTTTCACAGTAAAGATACCATGAGTTCCCTTCATGAATAGTGTTGTATTAGAAAGCAGAAGTATAATTTGAGTTAGTTGATTTATAAGGACATGTTATAAAGAGATAATAAATAGTTTTTAATTTTTTGAAAAGCTTTGATAAATAGCGTTTTAAGCAAAAAATGTGTTGCTAACGTTGTTATTTTTTTGACGGACAGTGTTATTCTTATGTGACGCATTTTGGACGGACAAACACTAACCAAAAATGTCCGTCCAAAATGTGTCACATTAGCAATATTTAAATCATGGATATTGTCTTACCAGATTGAATAAAATGCAGATTGAGATATTTAGTACCAAACTACAGGCTAATACTTTACATAAATAGTGTTTTGCATACTATTTTTCTCTTGATGAAAAGGAATCCCTGTCTGAAGTTTACTGCTAATGTTACTTTTTTTGGACCTCTCATAGGAATAACACTGTCCGTCCAAAAACGCTATTTATCAACGCTTTTCAAAAATTTAAAAACTATTTATTATCTCTTTATAACATGTCCTTATAAATCAACTAACTCAAATTATACTTCTGTTTTCTAATACAACACTATTCATGAAGGGAACTCATGGTCCTTTTACTGTGAAACATGCCATATACTGCATGTTATGTATTGGGCTTGGCTTGAAAATGAACACCAGATTTTGGATAAATTGATCAAACTAAAGAAACTGACAAACTTGAGTCTGCATTGGATCTTCTCTTTAGGACAATGCAAGTCGATTCCTTGTTTCCTGTAAAATGCTTTATTATTTAAAGGGGCATTTCGTGATCCACAGCCTCGTCCCCCTGACTTACCTCAAAAAAGTTGAGATTTTCATATCATCTGAACCGTTCACATTAGTAATCCAATGTGTGCCAAATCTTAGGTGCAAATTCGATCGTGTGTGTGTAAGAAATTCATAATTAATAATGAAAGTCATTGTTATGTTTCCCGTAACATTTTTTGCCAATCATATTGAGACAACTATTTCATTTTTCATTATTCATTATTCGTAATTGTGAAGAAACAGCCATTTCACCAACCTTCAGCATGCTCTAATAGCTACAATATTGTGACAAACCACCACCTTACATTTAAAAATGATTTTTGCAACTGTTCTTTGATTTAAAATCTACTAAAATCACATTTACAAGATGTGATCACAAGAAGAAAGCTTGATATTTTCTTTAAAATACAAAATAATGAACTTTTTAGGGATATCAGCATCTCAAACGCGTGCAGAAAATCATAACACGGGCGGGTTACGGGAACATAACATTGACTTTCATACGCCTTATGTGTCCTTAACTTTTCCACTCACAAAATTCTGAATAACTACCTAGTGCCTACTCGTATTTTTTAATGGAAAATACTGTTTTTGTAAGTGATTCAAACATAAAAAAAATCATGCTAAACAAATTTTTCACTGAAAAATCTGCAGTAAGGAAGTTATTTTACACATCAAAACTGCCTAAATATTTGCATTAGTTTGCTGTTTTAAATCTTTAACATGTCCTACTGGCAAAAATCAGCAAGCTCCCATTGTTTATATGCATCAGTGCTTCTCTGTATTAAGGGTATTCCTATTTATAGCCGGTGCACCATATGAAAAATATACTGTGAGTGGCAATTTGGCATACACTATCACAATAATACCACCTATCCTTGCTATCACACTGCAATATAATGAGGATTGATTCAGATGTATTAAAAATATATTTGCATAAAGTAATACAACCAAATATCTAATTTGCCTGCATTTTGCATGAATTAGATATCGGCATTCTCCAAGTGGCTTTCAATCATGGACACGGTTAACCTTGCCCTTCCAATATTATTGGCTATTGTAGAGACACTTCGTACTTTGAGCCACCTGGTCAGGGCATCAAGGTCGTTAATGATGTGTGTGTTGTTTAATTGTAGAGTGAACCATGGGCTTTCTTAATGCTAATTAACCTGGATTTGTTGGATATTTTTGATAGCAGTTCTGTGTAATGTTGGCACAATTTAAAAAAAATGTTTTTATTTTGATTACAAAGTATGCTGTATGATCATAAATTTTTCTTTCTTTGGATTCCTAATGTTTTGAATCAAAATTAAACAGTTAAATAGCCCAAACGCTGAACGTAAATAATGCACTCTACGGCCGCTGTCATTTTAATTTTTTTGTAGATCCCTATTCTGTATTACAGCACCATGTATGCTGAAGGCATACAAGAACTCAACAAATACAAGATTTCCATGTTTCAGTAAAAGTTGGAAATTATTTAAAGCAGCAGTACTGGAATTTATCGCTTGATTTTTTCTGATGGCAGATAATTTTCACGAAAATTTGACAAAATAAGCTAGTTGTATGTAAGCATTTAGTGAAATTTCTAAATGTGCAGTGCATGGTCTTTCCGTTCGTGTACACATGCACTAATTGTAACCCTTGGTTTTCTATTTGAAATGATAGTTGAGGCCAAGAGAAGATTTCAGTAGCTTCCCACAATGCATTGCTTCCACTGGAGGTTTTTGTACAGGTACTGATGTGAATCGTTAGTGATGAAACATGGCCAAATTGACAGAACTGATCACAAACTTGCATTTTAAGAGTGTTTTATATCTAACGATTCACATGACTACCTGTACAAAAACTTCCAATGGAAGCAATGCATTGTGGGAAGCTACTGATATCTTCTCTTGTTGAGGCCCATTGACATTTGGCACTTGCCCAAAAGTCTGTAAACATGCCAGTACTCAAGTAGTCATTGGCATTAAAATAGAAAATTTTTGAGAAACCTGTTTCTTCCAAGTGGAAAAAAAAGCGTGGAAAAAAAACTGCATTTTTTTTTCCACCTGTGGAAGAAACTAGTGAACCCTGCTATAAGGCATAAAAAAAGTTTGTTTGGCGTAACGGAGAAAAAATATCAGGGTCGGTCGGTCTTTCAGATTTTTTTTTAATTTTTTTTTTAGATCTTCTCAATGTTTTACTCTAAAATGAATACAAGATGCTACTATTTAAAGCTTTTTTCAATGACATAGCAAAGATCTTTTATTTTACTTGTTGTAGTTGCTTTGTTGTCTTGTTTTGTTATTTTTTCGCCTTTGTGTTGGTAAACATTTTTTTTAAAATTGTGGATGAAAATAATGGGTAAAAAAAAAAAAAAAAAAAATTTTGCGTCAACATCACTAATATGTCCGGTCGGCCATTTTGGACTCCCTAGCATGCCAGACTGGACAGACTCCTTAGTATGTCATAAATGTGTTTCAGAAATGGTTTGCTGTTTGCCGATTGGTTAAGCTGTATTTTATGGAAATTTATGGTCAGTAAATGATTTTTTGATTGGCTAACCCAGTTCATCGGCAACTTCAAAGGGCAGTTTTATGAATGAAGAACTTGTGATGGATATCTGACAGGTGCGGCAAAGAAAACAGCTGAGACAAACTTGCGCTTTGGTTTGTGAATCGGTACACATTTTTTATCTCCAGTAAGAAGTTGGAAGGTTTTCAATTCCCACATAGTAACACGGACGTGTGGTTTGCCTGCGTCCAGTTGAAATTTTTTGGACCCCCAAACCCCCTCCGATTGTGAAATTCAGTGCGTCCATAATTAGCTAATTTTCCAAAATCGGCGTCCTGGACGCAGAAACGCAGAAAAACGCGACCCCTGGTCGGTCGGTCTTTCAGATTTTTTTTTAATTTTTTTTTTTTAGATCTTCTCAATGTTTTACTCTAAAATGAATACAAGATGCTACTATTTAAAGCTTTTTTCAATGACATAGCAAAGATCTTTTATTTTACTTGTTGTAGTTGCTTTGTTGTCTTGTTTTGTTATTTTTTCGCCTTTGTGTTGGTAAACATTTTTTTTAAAATTGTGGATGAAAATAATGGGTCGGTCGGCAGAATATTTTTTTTATTTTGTGCTAATTGCATAAAAAACTTTTGAGTCGGCAGGTTTTTTTTAAGGTCGGTCGGGTTACACCAACAAACTATTTTTTTATGCCTAATCACCAGACTTGGTCAGAAGAACTGCTGTCCAAAGGCCCTATAAATGTGGTGTACACAGATTGGTGTCAAAGGTCATGTGGGCCAATTAAAGGGGCATTCTTTAAAAATCTATAAAATTCTTTGTGAGCCACAAATCATTTGCAATAGTCACCAGAATTGGTCAGGAGAACCACTAACTCAGGCCCATATATGGTGTATTCAGGTTGGGGGGTCAAAAGTCATGTAGGGAAACTAAAGGGGCATTCTTTGAAAATCTGACAAATCCCTTATGCCACATATGAACTGCTATAATTACCAGACTTGGTCAGAAGAACTGCTGACCCAACCCATATGATGTGAACACAGATTGGGGTCAAAGGTCATGTGGGTAGCAGTGATCACTGCATGATATACTAGTGCTTTCTAAAGCACAACTTGCTCTGGTTTAACTTGTTTAACCCAGAGACATTCTGAAATCTACTAGGGCACTCTATATCAGATTAGATATAATTAATGCATGCGCTTGCTTCCCCTGAAAACCCCCATTTTTGTGTCGCCTGCAGAGATTTGCAGGAGGCACCTATTAGTCCTCAATTCTCTCTGACTATGACCGCGGTCACACGAGCAATATTTCGTTGTTGTGTCGTAATATTCTTATTGTGGTACTACTGTAATAATTATACGACGGTCCCGGTCACACGGTGAGATTATTGTAATCGTGTAGTAGACATTTCTGGACACATGAGCACATCGGAAATTACGAGGTTGTTGTTTACAAATGTCAATCATTCGGCCGTTGAACATGGTAGTAAACTACGAAATGCGGTCACACTGCGATTTTGCCCAGTAAATTACTACAGTACCATGGTAGAAAGCGGCCCAACGACGGAAATTATCATTGTTAAGTTATTACGACAGTACTATGGTACAACGACGACATGTCGTCTAAGTTGCGGTCACATGCAGCCTTTATTGTAGTACTACTGTAGTACTATTGTAGTAAACTACGAAAAAAAAAGCCTCGTGTGACCCCGGTCTATGCCTGTGTGTCCTGTTTTCCAAGGTTAAAGTTTCAGAGAAAGTATCTGATTGTGAAAACAAGTGACACTAGTGGTTCGAGAACTGCTTGTTTAAACTTTTGGCGAATTAAGGGGTTTTGAAAACCCCTTGATTTAAAACCTAGTGCTATCACTGGCTATAACCCATTATAAATTTGTGTTTTGAACCAAGTTTATTTAAAATGAAAGAGTTTTACGAGTTCATTTGTAAACTTCAAATGTGAAAAAATCAATCAAATTTTGAATACAATGATGGATCATTGCACAATACATTCTTATTTATAAAGGGTAAGCAATATTTGTGTTTTCATGAATATTGTGATAACTAGTGTGATTAGCAAATTCTTGAAACACATCATTCTCAGATAACATAACTTTAACCAGCAGTCTGGTCAAGCAAATGGGTGAGCATTTCACACCAACATTCTTTTAAAAGTGCAATCTTTATTGATGCCAAGTTATTAGACATTACATATAGTGAAATTGAATGTTACCAAGCAGGTGTAAAAAAGTATTCATATTGCCCCTCCTAATCCCACTTCTAACTGGGCGAGGGGGATATTGCAGAAGCAGGGAGGTATTGTGACAGATTCCTTCTATGTATGTGTGTGCGCGCGTGCGTGTGTGTCAGTGTGTGCATTCCATTTTGGTTAGATTGACTGGTTTGTGCTATATCTTTTAAATGGTACATTGAATACTCAATATTCCTTAGCTATGTGAAAGCCCATCATTGCATGCATCTTTTTTGTGAATTGCAAGTACATAATATATGCATGTTAGCTGTTAGGTATGCAAATGAGCTAATTAAAGGGGCATTTCTTGCAATTTGTCAAAATGCAACTGCCAATATTTGGAGCTCCATAAGAATGTTGTTTTTTAAAAAAAAAAAAAAAAAAAATTTAAAACCTAGTGCTATCACTGGCTATAACCCATTATAAATTTGTGTTTTGAACCAAGTTTATTTAAAATGAAAGAGTTTTACGAGTTCATTTGTAAACTTCAAATGTGAAAAAATCAATCAAATTTTGAATACAATGATGGATCATTGCACAATACATTCTTATTTATAAAGGGTAAGCAATATTTGTGTTTTCATGAATATTGTGATAACTAGTGTGATTAGCAAATTCTTGAAACACATCATTCATTCTCAGATAACATAACTTTAAAGGAGAACCCGTACAACGAATAATATTAAACAATATACACTATGAAATAATTATTGACCACATATCGAGTGGTTTCATAAAAAAACGGAATGATATAACCCTAACAATGAATTAAAACCATCTAGCCTGACCATGTGCTATTTAAAAATCGCGCTAGTGTATAACGTGTTATGCGATACGACCGGCACGTTTCGGTCATACATGCCATAGGAAATACACATTATGAAAGCATCATGCGTGAAGATGTATGACGCTACTGTGCCGTCCGTATCGCATAACACAAATACATATCCCATATACAGTAGCGCGAATTTCAAATAGCGCGTGGTCAGACAAAATGCTTTTAATTCGTTTTATGGTTAGTATAATTCCGTTTTCCCATGAAACCACTCCATATTTGTTCAATAATTGTTTATATAGCGTATATTGTGTAAGTTATTCTTGATAAAGGTTCTCCTTTAACCAGCAGTCTGGTCAAGCAAATGGGTGAGCATTTCACACCAACATTCTTTTAAAAGTGCAATCTTTATTGATGCCAAGTTATTAGACATTACATATAGTGAAATTGAATGTTACCAAGCAGGTGTAAAAAAGTATTCATATTGCCCCTCCTAATCCCACTTCTAACTGGGCGAGGGGGATATTGCAGAAGCAGGGAGGTATTGTGACAGATTCCTTCTATGTATGTGTGTGCGCGCGTGCGTGTGTGTCAGTGTGTGCATTCCATTTTGGTTAGATTGACTGGTTTGTGCTATATCTTTTAAATGGTACATTGAATACTCAATATTCCTTAGCTATGTGAAAGCCCATCATTGCATGCATCTTTTTTGTGAATTGCAAGTACATAATATATGCATGTTAGCTGTTAGGTATGCAAATGAGCTAATTAAAGGGGCATTTCTTGCAATTTGTCAAAATGCAACTGCCAATATTTGGAGCTCCATAAGAATGTTGTTTTTTGTTTTGTTTTGGTTTTTTTTTTTTTTGCTGCTGTCCGTAGGTTTTAAATAGAGTGTGATACTGAGAGTTAGGAACAGAGTTTTTCTATTATTTTTTCAGGAAAATCTGACATCTTAAAAGAACTGAAAGAGGACGAAACTTCCTATTGTTTGTACTGCTTTTTTGTCAATGAGCCACTATCTTCTGAAAGATTTAACATTTTGGTGGTTGTCTCCTAAGCCAACTCTGCATATTGTGGTTCCTTCTCTAAAGGTTAATACTATGGGCATCATTCAAAATAATCATAATTTATCAGGCAGTAATTTTCTCTTAAAAGAATGGAGCAATTTATCCAGAACCAGATCTGTAGGTGAAACTACTACTGCTACAACTCCTATGACTATTCTGACAGTGTTTCAACATCTGTATTCCTGTAATAAAACCTCATGTAGATTAACTGAAACCACATTTTTAGATTTTTTTTTCTGTGTTGCCAATAATCAGCATATGTTTAACGTTTTTGGGCAAAACATGGATGCTAGCATGCATGGAACCCATTTACTGTCATATGAATTTGTAGTCATGTTCAAGTTAAGTTTGTTGTTATTTGTGTAAGTTTGTAAGACTGGGTAGTCATTTATAGTGAAGAATTGGTGAAGTATCAAAATCAAACCGTATTGTGGGCAACTCTTGTATAGTGCTCCACGCATTTCATGTATATGTATTAGTTGTGAAACATTTTGTGTATTTTCAATGAAAACTTTTTGTACTTAATATCTTTTTAAAAGTCCTGGAGTGATGAGATGATAGTGGCCGAGAAAGCCTACTTTTTGGCATTATTATTGGTTTAACACGTAATTATGAAATGCTAACAAAATATTCTAACATAATAAGTTTTCAAGCAATATCTTCTAAAATTGTTCTTGTTCCAAAACCGCCTGGAGTTGGAGCGTCAATTCCACTGTAAGGGTTTGAATTTTGTTGATATGAATGAGATGTAACTTTTTCAAAACTTTCATATTTCTGGCCATAAAAAAAATTAGGGAAATGTAAAAGAAACCCTTATTTTTTCAATTTCTGGGATCAAATTCAAAATATCAAAATGTAGATAGAACTGCATCAAAAACCAACTTTTCCTTAACTTTCTTTATAAAGGGGCATCTTGAACCCTTAAATCTTGCAAGAAAATACATTCCCTGGATCTTCACTGGATGCTATGCTAAAATTTGGTCTTGTCTTTGGTTCAAATTTGGGATTTTCAGGAAATGGGACTATGCCTGTGTTATATCTCTGCTTACACTTCACCATATTGGGTCAGGTCAACAGTCGTATTTCAAAGGTTTTCAAACAAATATTGCTTGATTTGCGTGTTTTTTGTCACCAGCTAGTCCAGGGGTTCTCAATTATATTATCTGAAGGGCCAGAAAAAGCCAAACATATTTTAAAGTTCCTTACTTGAGGGCCAAATACACCTGAATTTCTTATGTTTCCCTTTATATATTTGAGCAAGTTAAAGGGCCAAAAATCAATGGTTGGCGGGCCGAATTTGGCCCGCGGGCCGCCAATTGAGAACCCTGAGCTAGTCTATAGCAGGAACAAGCATAAATTGTCTTTTCCCTGTGAGTACTGAGGTGTGCAATGTAACCTAACGGTTAATATTTTGCAATTATTATTTTTTTTATGAGACTGCACTTAATTGGCCAAAGTTTGTGGAGGCGTTAAATAAAATTGTACTACTTTTGACCCCTGGAATTTTTCTGGCCAATATTACACTTCTATCTTTAGAGTTTAGATATTTAACTGAAATGCCATTCAAGGAAAAAATGCAAAATTGCAATTTGGGTCACCTACATTTCCTTGAATCATTAAAAAGAAAATCGGCCTAATTTCTTTCACAGCTTTCAATGCCTTCAACTCTTTAACCGCATTCTTTATCCATTTTTATTTTACACAAACCTTTTTAATAGAAATGGCAATACTAGCTACAGAATTTGGACAAAGGTGACAAGGTCATTCCTTTATGTACGTCGTGGATTTTTGTCAATCTGCTTAAATACCAAAATATCTTGGACAGAATTTAGTTCAGTCCAGTTATAGGTATTGATAGGTATGCATGCACTCTTTGTCACTAGAATAAGAGAGTTCCCTTTGTAACTATTATCTCCCTGGCTTTGATTTGGATTGTGGTTCCTTTAATTTCAAATAATTGATAAATAAAATTTATATTCTATCTATCAACAAGTGAAGAGAAAAAGCAGACTTTTCCAATCAGTAGCATAATTTTAGCAGCATTTTAGGTCATATTGGTGAGTTTTGAGAAAAAAGTTATTCATGTAGCTTGCTGTGGTCGGCAAGTAAGCACCATCCATAAAATACAGATGCCAAAAACAACATGATCGTGATGTGCTTTCAGCATTGTGCCATGTAATACACAACACGTCACTGCATTTGGCTTGGCAAGAGCACTATACAGAAGGCCCCATCTGCAATAGCTGCCATTTGTCAGTTGTGCTGTTATTGAGTGTTATACCTGCCAAATGTAACACCTGGCAGCTATTGCAGATGGGACCTTTTTTTGCCCTAAACCCTCAAATTACATCATAGTAATGGCAAACAGTGTAGTAAACAAGGTTAAATGTGGATGGTGAGTGTTCACCAAAGTTGCTCACAATGATCCTTGAGAATCTTGAGCAGGTCTCGAGAGGTCTTCAGAAAGTGGTCAAAGGTTAAATTAAAGGTCATTTTGAGGTCTTCGTGAGAAATACTAAAATGCCACTTCTACATACATGGTTATATAAGATTAAACATAGATTTGTGATGGTAAATATCAGAGGTCTAAGAGGTCAAAGTTCAAGTTGGTGGTGTTTTCCCCCAAGAAAGGTACTTGGGTCAGATGGAGAAATAACCAATTTTTTTGCCAGAATGGAGGAATCTCCAGTCTCCCACAGATAAAACTGATACTGTACCATTTTGTCCATAAATTCACATTTATTTAACATGTATGTAGAAACAAAAGCAAACCAACAGGCCAGATTTAGCCTTTAGGTATTTGGGATACCTGCGTCTGAGGTAATTCCACCCTGTGATCCCAATAACAGCAACATCATCTTTGGATCAAAGACCTGTTCTCTATGTTCATGATATATTAATTTATAAATGTGAACATGCATAGAAAGCTTAGACAATGAAAGTTAAGTATCTGCAGGGCAAAGTGTGACATATAGGGTGTTGTGCAAGTTAAATTATGTAAGGAGATCTGTGAGGCTTCCTACTAATCAAGAAATTCAGTTCTCTCCTTAGGGAATAATGCATGGAATATGAAAAATCTATAGGGTGCTTAAAACAGATAAATTGTGATATTAGCATAGGCTGAGGTTAGAAAAGGTAGGCGAAAGCAGACATAAACCATCTCTCTCTCTGTCATACACATGCATGCGCATGCAAGCATACACCCACATACATGCACGCATTACCAAGTTAAGCAAATTTTCTTTACCAGGAACTGATTGACTGAATAGTAAATATGACCCATTTCTTAAACTAAATAATCATATCTTATTCAGAGATTTAACTTTTCCAGAAATTCTGGATTTTTGGCCATTTAATAAAAGTTCCGGAAATGTAAAAAAAAAATGATTTTAAAAAAAATCAAATTATTATTGATATAGTTAAAACTGCATCAAAACCCCAAGTTTAAAGTACCATTTTAGAGAAGGGGTCTTGTACCCTAAAATCACGTAAGAAAATACGTTCCCCAGAGCTTCACCAGATACTACGCTAAAATTTGGCCTTCCCGTTGGTTGAAATTTTGGATTTTCACTAAATGGGACTACTCCTCTGTTACATCTGTCTTATTGCACTAATATAGAAATTTTAAGATTAAATTTACTAGTGAATATTATGGAGTGGAAATAATTCAGTGTCAGAAGTATTTTATTTTCTGTATTCATAATACTGATAGGTTGATGTAAAACTTCAATCTCATCAGTTTTGTCTAGTTTCTGTGGGTTATTTTGACATGACATTGACAAATTACATTAGTACCTCTCTCTATAGTGTAAAAAATTCAGCAGTTTAAAGGGGGATGACCCGATTTGATTATACAAATTCTTGTTTGAATGACTTTGATCCCAATACTGTGTTAAGTTTCACCCCTGTATTTCAATGCATAATTTTTGATATGAGAACTACAAACATGATTCTTTAAGCACCATAGAATACTGTGCAAGCTTGATACTTGTCAACCAAAATGGGGCTTCTTTTTGCTCATAACATCCAAACCAAACTTCGCCACAGAATTTCAATCTAAATGAGAAAAATATTACCTTTCTTCAGACACCAACATTTTGACCACTTTCGGTAAAATGTGCAGCTTTGTTAACGAGGCTAGTAAGTGATAGGGCCTGGGACCTTTAAATAGATAAGCAGTTTAGTCAATGAAAAACAAAATCATTCCAATATAAAATCTAGAGTTTCTGTAAAAAAATATTATAAAATGCAAAATATGCAATTCTTACATTCAACTTAACGATATAACAAAACTAGAATTTTGCTCTTGATTGATTCAGCCATCTTTGTTGTGTGTGTAGAATTTAAATTATATAGGTGGTAATATAATCAATACTTGACTCACTTTTATTGAGTTTAATCAGATATTGGATTGCATTAGTAATAACTCATTCTGATTATAAGTAGCAAATCTATGAAACTAAAAATTTGTTGATGAGTTTCAAACTGAAATTCTCCCTCATACCCAAAATATTTGTTTTTACAAATCTCTAGAATTTTACATTTGTATCTGTGCAATAATATATACACTTAAAAAAAATTCCACAGTGCATGGGGGAAAAAATCATGCAGATTTCCCCATAAATTGGTATGTGCCTGTACTGCAAATTGGTTATCGAGTGAATCAGCTCCAGTACTGCATTCACTCTAGAAACTAAATGGTTGGTGACTTACTTTTTCCTACAGTAAACATTGGCAACTGTATTGTTGGCATGAACCATCTGTTAGCTATACCCGAAAGCTTATTAATAAATCATCTGATTGCATGCGATTCTGCATGGATCGTCTGCAAAGTTCTCTTTGATTAAGCCGTGCATAGGGGAAATAATTAAAACCCATTGTCACAATGCCTAAGATTTATCAGGGCACCCTTTTTGAGCTGGCGATCACCAATGTGACAGTTATTTCACTGGACAAATCCCCGAGTTGGAAGGTGCCAAGAGATGGCATGCAGACTAAAGCGTAGATGCCTCGCTACGATTTGCCGCATAGGAAGTTTATTTGCCCACTTGTTTAACTGCTGAGTCGGGAGTGTGCGAGTTCTTGTCAGGTCTGGCTTATCCTTGGTCATGTATGAAATTAAAGATGTGCCGTTGTCGCTGCCACATTGCAGCTGGGGATTTATATAATATGATATAGGCCGTAGATGACACGGACCACCACCACCACCACACGCTGGTGAAATTCTGGCTAGCTGGCATGATGGTCCACCAGTTGTATCATTTCCAAATGGACTTCGCTAGATACAATGTGAGTACATGTAGCAGTGGTATAATTTATGGAGCGCTATTCTCCTAATGTGTGCGTGTGGTGTGTAATGTTCAATTGTATTGCCGGATTTATATAAGTTGTGGAATATTGTGCAGAAACACTGGCGCGTGGAAATAGCTTTTCACACACAGTTCCCAAGGTGTTAAACCAAGACACTGCTAGGTGCATAAAATATGATATAGCTTTTTGCCCCATCGAAATAATGAGATTCAAATTTTTCAGCATGGTTTCTCTCATATCTGACTTGTGCTAAAAGCATACGCAATCAATAACAAAGAGTTAATGTGGAACATTAGACATGTAGATTGCACTGTAATAGATCTAGGTGTGAGATATTATAACATCCTCTGCTCTTTAGATTATGTCTAGAATATATTTTTAATTGATTGTTAATGTTTTGCACAGTTGCTGTGGAAGCATGACTTCAATGGTACCAGAAGCATGTAAAAATTGGGCAAATTGCATGTCAATATTTTACCATAATTAACAATCATGAAATTATGTTAATTTAGGATTGTGAAAGGGTGTCAACCTCGTTTTCCTCAACCGTGTGTATGTGTAAACAGCTCTATAATCTGAAGCCGTGTTTTGTGATGATCTCTATGGAGTCGTTGTGATCAAGATATAGATAGTAATGTCTCAAAGTGTAGAGCCAGTGATAAAAAGGTTTTGTTTGATTCCTCAAAAAAGTACAGATTGTGTAGCCTGCCTTTTTATATTCATAGGTTTGATCGCTAATAGCCTCGTCCCAGGGACCCAGATTTTACCGGAAGTGGTCGAAAATTTGGTATCGGTAGAAAGCTACTATTTTTCTCATTTACCCTGTGAAATCTTAGGGCTAAAGGAGGTTTGGTTTGGATATTATGAGCAAATATATGCCCCATTTTGGTTGATCAATATTAACTTTACGCACTACTCTATGGGGATTACAAAATCACGTTTTTAGCTCTAACTTAAAAACAGGTTTAAATATCGGGGTGAAACTTTACAGAGGGGGTTTTGGGGTGAAGGCCATTCTACCAAGATGAACAATTTATAGACTTAAATTGGGCCATCCCCCTTTAAGTTTGCAGTTTTTGCTAAATTAACTGCATCTACAAATTTCTAGAAATAGTGACAGCATTGCACCATGGGATTAACTTTTCTGGTGATTTTATCCCTGAGCTTGCTCGGAGCAAGACTAAGAAAGAAATCTCTATACTTCGTCCGGCCTGAACTAAGGAGTGATGTCAGAGCTTTCACGCAGTAATAGGCGCAGCTGTCATCGAGAGCATACAAAGTTGCCCTGCGTGATACGCATGCACAATAGCTGCGTGAAAGCTATGACATCACTCCTTAGTTCAGGCCGGACGAATTATATTTCTGTATGTGTACATGTACATGTACATGTATGTAGTATGTTAAGTATGTAGTATGTCTGGTCATTCTTGTTAAAGTTTTGTACTTTGTTATTCCTGCTAAAATGCTTGGGCCAATTGCAACCACATGGTCAGAAGAACCACTGGCTCAAGGTTCATACGTGGTGTACTGCAATTGGGGTGAGATGTCATGTGGGCCACAAATCAAATGCTACGATCACCAAATGTGGTCAGAAGAACCACTGGCCCAAGGTTCATACGTGGTGTACTGCAATTGGGGTGAGATGTCATGTGGACCAATTAGGACATTCTTTGAAAATCTATCAATTTGTTTTTCTGCCACAAATCAAATGCTACGATCACCAAACTTAGTCAGTAAAAGCACTGACCCAAGCCCCATATATAATAAGGTGTACACCAATTGTGGTGAGACATGCGGGCTGATTAAAGGGACATTTTTGCAAATCTATCAATTTGTTTCAGAAGAAAGTTCATATTTTTCCTCATACGATTCGATCGGTGTATTAGTATCGATATCAGTCGGGTCGGATCGGATTGGTATCGGTGATGGGAAAATCTCCCCTAATACCGATCTTTTCGATGACTGTACGCCGTGGCGTTCAAGCACAGTACCATAAAAATTCTGGATTCTAAACACAGTATAAACATTGTTCTCTAAGAAACATCACACTTTATTGTTTTAAAATTCAATTTTCTTAGCGCACTCTATATGGTGGTTATTAAAAGGATGAACTTTTATCATGAATATATGTTTTGTTCATGAAATATCTTGTCTGAATAGCAAGTACAACAAGAGGACTTCCTTACATGTACACTTATAGTGTGTATTATGATATGAAAATTCCTTACACGCGGTCATTCAAAAAATATATCGTTATCGGACAGGTGTCGGGCTGATCGGTTTATGAAAATATCGGGTCTCGCTATGAGTTATAAAATATTTTTGCAACTCCTAGCTCGACCAATAAATATGGGCTCAATCAATCCAATTTTATCAAACTTTGTAGTCAGATATTTGTGGTGATATGCTTCCATGTGAGGGAGAAAACAGTGTGAAAAATCGGACCATGATTGGGTCACCCACCTTCAACAACAATTTTCTACATTTTTTTTCTAAGAAATTGAGGAAAGTGTTGGCTTACGTGCAGAATTTGTCTCTTCTAGGAGAAATTATGAATTTTGTCCTGACCTTTTTCTAGCACATAGAACAGACAGTAATTACTACACATGGCATATTGTGTATACATGTATTTGAAGATTTGTTCATAACACTAAACTTTTGAATAAAATGACAAGAGTTATGCTTACTTTGGGATGTATGTAGAGCCATCTACATTGAAAGAAATGAAAAAATCATGAAGTGCCCCATAAAATGTGGGTGAACGGCACACCCAGCCAGGTGCTGTTTTTGTGTCATCTGCTTGTGTCGTCTGCTCGCAGATTGACACACAGAGATTAACTCGATAGTATGTGTGTGTTTAGTAAAATATTAACACCTCACTTATTGGACTCCTATTTATGTATGCAATATGCATTGACTTCATACATGCACAATGAGAAAACATGTTGAACTCTACCATATGATCTTATTTGCATATTCATCATTATGAATTTTGTTCTTTGGTGAAATTAGTCTTGTGTTTCAGGTGAACATGTGATAAGTATAAAAATTAGGTCATCCAGGGTCAAAGATCATCCTGAGGTCAAATGTTTTATGTCCGGGATGCCAGGTTTCCGGCCTGCCCGTTTTGTCCAAAACAACCTCCGGCCCAGTTTTAGGAAGGAAAAAAATTGAAGGGAAAAAATGTTTGTGTCCGTCCCTCTCTGAAGGAAAATACTATTAACAATGTAGAGGAGGTAGACCACATTATCTACACCATATTCATAACATGCGCATGTCGGTTGGGGCATTAATTGTCCCCGCCGAAGGAGTTCGGAATGGGGGTTATAAAAAGAGCAGCATCCGTGTGTCTGTCCACCTGTTCGTCCGTCCATTCGTCCATGTTAAAAATGTTAACCCTGGAATGTTTGGCCATATCATCTTTTTCTAGATGAACTTGGGTATATTGTAGGAGGGCACAAGCCCCTACTAACCATGTAATTCATTCTCAAAAAGGTCAACATTTTGCTGTATCTTTTTTTCTAGATGAGCTAGAGTAGCCAAACTTGGGTATATTGTAGGAGGGCACAAGCCCCTACTATAGTCCATTTCTCTACCTCCGTGTAGTGATGTCTTAACCTTGATGCAGCTTTTACGCAAGCGTCAAGATATACCGTCTTTGTGTGCATGTGTAAAAATGCCGATGCTTTCAGCCAGCGCGCGCGGTTTACTGGTGTGAACATCAAATCTCGCACTGACGTCACTGCAGGGAGGTAGGGAAATTAGTATAACCATGTAATTCATTCCCCCAGGCTCCTCTGGGTCTGTCAGGGGTAGAATAATATCAAAAAAGATCAATATTGCACAAAAAGATAAATGTTTGGCCATATCATTTTACTAGATGAGCTAGAGTAGCCAAACTTGGGTATATTGTAGAAGAGTACAAGCCCCTACTAACCATGTTATTCATTCACCCAGGGTCCTCCCCTGGGTCTGGGGAAATGTCAAAAAGGTCTTCATTGCACACAGAAATATCAACATTTGGCCATATCTTTTTTGTGTGGCCTGCCTTAAAGGTGCATGTTCCGATCGTCTTTGGGACCCCCCTAATTTACCCGGAATATCAGATGAAAGGCTGTATTTTTCTCATTGTCGTCCTGAAATTTGAGCCCTCAAATCCATTTCATTCACAAGATATAAACAAAAAAATGCCAAATTAATGGTTATCCATCAATATTAGCACAGTATTGAATAGGGCTTTGCAATGCGCATTATTGTTTCTACCATCAAAACCGCAAGTTTGTTAACCACGGTACATGATGGGGCATATGTGCAAGTGCCAGGTTCTTATATCAAGTAGAGAACACAATAGACATTAATCAGACCAAGCACCTTAAAGGCAGGAAGATGCTTAGGGATCACATTGTCCACTGTTGTCGGCTCTGAAAAAGGTTAACATTTGCCTGCAATCATTTGTTTGACTTGGTTTATGAAACCCTCATTGTTCAGAGGTCACATACCAAGGTCAAATGTCACATACCAAGGTCAAAGCTCACATACTAAGGTCAAAGGTCACATACCAAGGTCAAAGGTCACGTGACATCAAGTTGTTGGGTTGAAAATATAGAATTGACCTCAATTGAAAAGTTCAAATGGAACCAAATTTGGTTTATGGATTTTACATGGAAATCCTCATTTGTTTATGAGGTCAAAGGTCACATGTTTAGGTCAAAGGTCATGTGAGGCCTATCATTCACAAAGCGCGACGGCAGGCGACACTAGCAGTTCGAGGACTGCAATGTATTTTTTCTCTAGATGAGCTAGAGTAATTCATTCCCCAGGGTCTGATGGGTGGAAAATGTCAAAAAGGTCAATAGTCAATAACAAAAGTACACATTTGATCGTCTTGTGGGAATGCTGACCTTTTATCCTTGACCTTTTCTTTTTTACAGTTATTTTTTTTTGCGAGTTAGATGGACTTCATTGACTAGTTGTTAAGAGTTATTTTTGAATGAGTTATGAAGTTCATTGATGAGTTATGTTTTGGGTGGTTTTGGTGAGTTATGGAAAGAGGTCATCGACAAGTTAAGGTTTCGCGTTCCTTCAATGTCCATCCAGATGTCAGTACATCTGTGAGAAATATATTCAAATGGTGCACATTGATTGTGGGGGTGGAAGGACATTGCATAGTTTAAAGTGACAGGAGGAAATTTCTTTGAGGACACAAATCATGTATTATTTTTGGATGGAAGAATTCGCCCTCTGGCCTTGTTTGTCCACTTAAAATCGCATTGCCCTGGTTTCAATTCATCATAGAGGAATTACCGATACAAAAAACAAAAAATCTTGCCTTTTATCTAAATAAAGAACATTTAGCTTAAAATCATACATTTGGAAATTTGATTTTGGTTGTTTATAATTTGTAAGGCTAAATCGTTAATCTGAGAAATTCTCCAGGTAGAGAGACTCGGTAAACCGATATACCGGTAATTTTCGGTGAAGCTAAAGAACTGGTATTGTCGGTATGTTATTTTCGCAAATACCGATTTATAGGTACCGCGTTTTTTTATCGGCATGGCGCAAGGCGCATTGCTGATCATGCGGTGTATTTTCGTAAGATAAGCAGAGTTCTTTGAACCCAATTTCCTGAAAACACGCACTGTAACAAGGCTTCAACCATGCACTAAAAATCGATCTATCATGACCCCCCATGCCTTAAAGGTGGTTGTTCCGATTTATGTGTATTGTGTTCTCTACTTGATATGAGAGCCTGGCACTTTCACATACACCCCATCAAGTACCGTGGGAAACAAACTTGCGGTTTTGATGGTAGACGCAATAATGCATGTTGCAAAGCCCTATTCAATACTGTGCTAATAAAAGTGGTTAACCACTAAAACGGCGGTTTTTTGTTTATATCTTGGGAATGAAATGGGATTCGAGGGCTCAAATTTCTGGACGACAATGAGAAAACAATACTGCCTTTTCATCTGATTCAAAATGCGATACTAACTTCCGGTTAAATCAAAATCATGAAGGTCCCAGACGATCGGAACACGACCCCCTTTAGTATCTACCTAACTTCTATAATCATACATTATTTTTTCCCAACTCCTTTCACATTTTCTTCGGGCCCGAACACGATCGGCCCGCGTCAATGCTCATGCACAAAGCAGTTAAATAACATTGTCACGCATGAGCACACAGCCAATCGATCAACAAAGACAATGGCGGCTTCGACGGACCGTCACGCACGTGTCAATATCGTACCCTTTCGAAGTCAAAAACACATACATCGCTGTGCTGAAAGGCACACCGCTTCGAAAACTGGGTTATTTTCTTGCCTTTTGCGGCACATATTGTTTGGTGATATAGTAACGTGTGATTTTGGTTATTAATGTTGTTAATTTACGTAAGTAAAAGAAACATTTTCGTTTTTTTTTTACTTCATTTTCATTATTATGTTCACGATATTTTTTTTATATATGTTTCGCTGCCTGAGTGGTGTTAATTGTTATTCTTTTCCCAAACATTTTTATTTCACATTTATAAGATTTAATATGTAATAGTTTTGTAAATGTGTGGTGGGGTGGTGGGAATTGTTTTTATTCTAAAGCCCCAATTTTACCATTTTACACTTCATTCACATGACAGCATACTTACAAATATCCTGTGTTAAGCCAATGACTTTAGTATGAATTCGAAATTCATTTTCAAGGGAAAATCAAAGATAAAAGTGCTTCGTCCAGACACCAGATTCGCGAGTCTGTCAGTTTCATTATCTTTTAATACATTTAGCATAAACAAGCACAATGCGACGCTGCCCCCAAATTGGGTGAAGATGTTTGCTGGTTTCTGAAAAATTTGTAATTCCCTGTAATGTTGAAGAAGAGGAGCGGAACCAATGAAAACGTCAGACAATTTAAGTCGCATTTTGATCTTGCCCCAGCGCAGGTTTCGGCGCAGCCTAACCAAATACTGTCTACTCTAATACACGTAAAAGCTACACTCAGAATGATACAGTAAATAGCTTGAAAATTCCAGAAAAACTGTATCCGTTGGCATAAAAATCATTTAAATGCATACATGTTTTTCTTGCTCTGAATTTTGCAGAGAAGATCTCCCCTCCAGCGTGCTTTCCTTTTGGTTCTCTCAAAATCACGTAAACAATTGTGTTGAATCGGCACGTGGGACAGTCCATACCTGTCCCGCACGCCGGTCCCCGGGGCTCCAGGTCATGAACCCCCGAGGCCAGTTCTGACTTGTTGTTGTTCACGCACGTGGCCTACCTCATGAGCGTGTGAAATCTTTGCTAGATGCTGCTGTTATTGCTGTACGTAACATGCAATAAACTTTGATTTCTTTCCGAATTGTAGTGACTTTTAGCTCATGAATTATATGTATTTTGAAATAAAACAAGTGCATATAAAACAAGCAAGGATCATACATGACAGACGATAACAATTCACGGACAGGTTAGTTAAACAGAAAAAAATATAGGTATGAAAAAATAAAAAGCCGCGCAAGTAGTAATAAGATGTCGGGTCGGATCTTATGGTTTAAAGAGCGGTGAGACCGTGCGAGTAACCATTTTAGACCGGGGTTTAAGCCTTCCAAGCTAAAATGATTAATTGTTTACTTGATTGAAACCTAATGGAAGATAAGGCCTACAGAATAGTGTTGTATTTCTTGGTTAGTAAACTTGTGTAATAATTAACAAGCAACAGGAAGACGGCACATAGGAAATGAAAGGCGGGAGGACCTCCGGTGTTGTGTGCAATACTTCCGGGTTGTATTTATGACGGGGATAGACACTCTGAGGCCAATCATTGATTGTGTTCAAATTAACTGGGGAAAAAACCTATATACCGGTAAATACCGGTATTAAATTGTCGGTATATCGGTTTGCCGTATTTGCGTTACCGATTCTGCCTATCTCCAGGTGAGATTAAAAACAGTAATAACTAGTAAGTTCATGTAGGCCTCATCAGTTTGCTAACAAGTGGTCTTACAACACACACACAATGTGCTAAGTGAAGTTTGCCTTGTCTGGAGTGAGGATCAAGTGACCTAGAAAATGTATTTGATTTAAGAGTATTCTAGAATGCTGCTCTTGTGTTAAAGGTGTAATAAATGATTTCACATATCGGATGTAGCTTAAGAAATGGAAACCCTGATTTTTGCAGCGATGTAAAGCATTTATTCAATAATTTCACCATCTGAAAGGATTAAGCTGAGATTTATTTTGTTGATACCAAAATTTTAAAATTTCATATTGGAACAAATGATTTCTTGAAACTCTAGCAGTGATCATCATAGAGATTTGCAAGAAGATACTGACCATCATCTCTGTTCATTGGCCCCTCCCCTCATTGACCATAGCGTCTTTCTAACCTAAAATATGATGATTACTGTATTGAATACTTGCTTTTGTACTCTGGTACTGGAACTAGGAATTGTAAGGAAGGGTAAGAAAAGATTGTTAGGGTGTAATATTTTCACATTTTTACTCATTTTTGTGTGTTGCATATGTCAATTTTGGAGAAGATACGGCGACATGTTGTAATATGGCTCATAGCGACATGAATGTCAACATAAAGTGTAGCGATGATGGCCCTGTAACAAGCCAACATAGTGATGTTTTACTACGATTTGGATAAATTAATTAATAGTAAAATATCTTTTTTTTTTTGTTAAAAGGAAAATTTTCTAATACAGTAAGCTTACAATTTGCAACTGATTTCATGTTGCTTTCTTATTAGTAGGTACTATTAATAGAAATTATTCATACATGAATAATTTAAGACCATTACTGAGTGGGCGATTGTTTCTCGCAAAAATCGTAGATGAGAATTAAGATTGACTTTTTTTGGAACAATGGGGGTACCTTTTTTTAAAATTCTGTTCAACTTTAAGAATCTCATCTGGAACATGTTCATAATACTCAAATTCTGTTTAGACATCTAATAAAAGGCTTTTGGGGGTTTATAGAGGATTCCCCCTCGTCCGGTAAAAAAAAACCCCATTGGATGATTTTCCTCGGCCAATCTCAAACTGGCCTCTGTTTTCTCAGATAGAACTTTTCACCTGTTGTTTGTGTGGCAATACCCCCCCCCCAGAAAAATCTGAAGCCAAAACTTCTCCCCATATTTATGTTGAGTCCCCAATTGAATATAATAGATAAGGAAAAAATTCACTAGATAAACTTGAGCATGACACACTGTAGTCGGCTGTAAATGTGTCTAGGTTTACTCCAAGATAATTGTATATTAGTGTTTAAGTCATACTAAAATCTCTCAATGTTACATGCTGTAGTGGATGAAACAGCCCATTTCACCATTTTTGAGTAGTTCCCCCCAATTTGTGTGTTCCTCATCTCCATCGGACAACTGTTCCCATATTGGGTCAAAGTTTTATCGCCATTTTTGTTTTGTTTTACTACCCCTGTTTAATAAACCTTATGGTTGCTAAAAGTCACGGCTAATGATGTGCAGGTGGGAGTCTAGAAGAATAATTTTATAATCATGGCCGTTATTCCTGTGTATTTTCCAATACAATAATGGATTTACGTGTGTGGCACGCATGCCACAGATATGAGATGTACATGCAGTTGCTATTAAGTCGGTTATTTTGGATAGGTGCTCACTTAAAGTCCAATATAAACCTACACACTTACAGGTACATGTGCGTGGTGTGTTTAATGTATGTGGTCTCTAAACGGCATGTGTGTTTTTTTGCCCTGTCACTTGAAATCTACTTTAACCATCAAAACCCATCTAACTTAATTGTCCCGCCGAACGAATTCTGGGGGGAGGGGACTATAAAATGGGCTCCGTCCGTGTGTTCCTCCGTATGTATATGTCCGTCTTCTGTGGAAAAATGTTAACCCTGGAACATTTGGCATATCTTTTTTTCTGGATGCGAGCTAGAGTATCCACAATTTGGGTATTTGTAGGAGGGGAATCCCCCTACTAACCATGTAATTCATCCCCCAGGGTCCACCCGGGTCTGTCGGGGGTGGGGCAAAAGGTCAAGGGAAAAGGTCAATACTACTGCAAAGAAAATGTCACATTTGGCCATATTCTTGTAACAATTTATCTGGAGTTTCCGTAAGGGCTACGATGATCTAAACTTGTTTAAAGAGCGTGTGATGAGTTCTTCGACCTTACTAGATTTTGGGCATAAAATATGCTAATTAAGTATCTAATTTGCATAATTTAAGAAAAAAATTTCCTGCAAGGCTTGTATACAAGGTTTCTGGAGTTCTGTAAGGCGTATAATGATGTAACTTGTTGTAAGGAAGCGGGTTGAAGGAAGTAACAGGAAGAAGATGGTGCAGGGGGGAGGAGGCGGAGGGTTCTTTCCCTTCCTGGATTTCGGGCTTATTTTGGGCAATTACATATGGCACACATGAGCTAAATTGCATATACAAAAATATTTTTGAAATGGTGCACGAATACACAAAATTGCCATCCACTAGCATAAAAGCATATCTGGTGCTCTCTTCTTTAACCATTTGAAGGTGGTGAATCTATGCAGCTCAGTATGCAAATGAAATCTAATTAAATAGCATAATTGCTGTATCGCAAAACGGTACATCGGGTATACAAAATTCCTTCGCTATGTGAAAGACGCACCTCTAACCATTTTTGTGGAATTGTATAATTGGGTCAAAGTGCTTGTGGGCAATTAAAGGGGCTTTCTTGAATGCCATCGATCCATAATTGCGGTAAATGCTGAAATTGGTACATTGGATTTGCAAGGTGTGGAGTGTCGGGAGGGGATGGTGTGGTGTCGGAGCGGGAAGGGAAGGGGAAGGGAAGGGTGGGGTGTCTTGGGGAGAGGTGGTTGTGGGTGTAGGTGTCCGCTGGGGGGGTGGGGTGAGGGGTGTCTCTGGGCAGGGTGGGGGTGAGTGTCTCTTGTCATTGAGGTTGGGGTTCTCTTGGAGTGGAGGTGGGGGGGGTGTTGCTTGTTGGGGGAGGTTGGGGTGGTCTTTGTAGTGGAGGGGTGGGGTGACTTGGGGAGGGGTGGGGGTTCTCGAGGAGGGGTGGGGTGTCGGGGAGTTCATGGGTGGGGTCATATGGAGACATACATTTGTTGCATTTATCGCATGTTAGTGATCGTCGAAATTCCCGGCGGGATGCGTAGATCGGTTTCAACCTTGTTTAAACTTTGGTATGGTGGTAGTCCATGAATTACTTTTTTTGGTGCTGTATAGTTTTTTGTCAGCAAGACATCTGCATGTTCGTGAATAATAATGAGTCATTTGCATATCACTAAAAATGTGACTTTACTGTAGCAACACCTGATACCTACCCAACTTCATAGTTGGTAGTACAACTGTAGAGTAGAAGATTGTGATGCTAATGGTACTGTGTAATTTGCATATTGCATGTTTTAATGAAAAGTAATGAGTTAATTTGCTATAAACTAACATTTTGGGTCCCCGTTTACCGACTCTGTTCATTCCTGTTATCAAATATTCTATCACCATAGGCTGTTTTTAATGTTTTAGGTAAGAAATGACATTGCTGAATAAAACACCAGTTAAAAAATGCACATTTCTAATCTAATTTGGATTGAAAGCTCAGAAATATCTCAATTGGATGGGTGGGAAAATTATGTTACGTGGAAGCATTCCTAGAATATACCAGGTTTTGATATGGTTTCTTCAGTGGTTTTAAGTGTTTTTGAAAGGAGTAACACTATATTAGATAGGCTTGGAAAAATGTATTAAATTCCACTCCTTTGATAGGAATATGAAAATCATGACGGCTGTGAGCCATATCTCAAAAAGGCAGAAACGTAAATAAAAACGCTAAAGAGAGATACCCTACTAGCATACTGATACTGGTGTAATGTGATGAAATAAAGGTCCACTCCCATATCACAAGCATCCATCGCAACAAACAAACCATCTCCATGTTTTAGTGTGCTGTTTTTTCTTTTTTTTCGTGGTGTTCATTTCTGCCACCTTGTATCCCTCATTACCAAATTCAGCCTGGGTATTATCATATTCACAGAACAGATGAATTTCTCTTCATGTTGCCGGATTCCTCTCCTCCAAGTAGGCAAAATACCTGGGGATTGAGCTTCCCCAAGTCGCCATTTTGTTTGCAGGCTTGCGGATCGTGTTTCTTTGGAATTAATTATTTACCATTTAGCACATAGCAGACTCTGCGTGTAGATTTTTCTTCGTCGGTGACTTGAAAGTTGGTTGCTTTTAAATGGATTACCAAATAATGGCAACGATTGTCTTGTGGTAAATGGTGGAGACGAGCGTACTTACGAGTCTGTCTTGTGTTTTACGACCGTTTTCAGACTAATTTCAAATATGTAACTACGGAAGTGCACGGGATATTTAAGTTGCAGTTTTATTAAAATTGGAGGGAAGGGTACAGTGTCTCCTGCTTGTGCGTTCAGGGTTAAGCGCGTATTTAATATGTTATCGGGCCAGGAATCACAACATGATTAATTAGAATCAGCGAAAAAGTCATGCTGAAGGGTGGATGACATGTGCGTAGACATAATACGCTTGCCTTATCTTTTAAGTAAAGAATTTCCTGGAAGCGATAATGTAAAGATGTTTCAAATGCTACCCTTCAGAGCATGTCGAGGAAACATGTTGCTTTATCGGGTCTGAACATGTTGCCTGCTACGAGGCACATTAATATTTCCTGGTTCCCTCCAATACTGTATCATGTGTGCAATGTCTGTGGAATACCTTTACCCCTTGACACTTGTGGTCATGCTAGCTCATGCTAGAAGTCTGTGTTGCAGATCTAGTATTGATCATGGTTACAAGACTCAATTGACATACCAGGACCAAAGAGCACCCGGTCAATTAGTTAGTCCACTTTCAGAAGGGAAAAAAAAAAATGTTTGCTTATCCACTTCCCACCGACCGTCATTTGCACTGCGACTGTAGAACTTTTTTGTCTTTTTTTTTATGTACCCCAAAATCTACAAACTACTCGTCGGAAAAAATGTCAACATGAAGAGAAACGCTTTTCCGCCTATCATGCCGATGCCCTCAACTGAGAATGTTTCACCGCCCCAGCCCACCCATCTCAAACTTTCGAATGCCATTGGGAACACTACAACTTCGCGGTCTAGGAATGAGATTGTATGTTACATGTTCAAGTACGAAAATCACAATCTCGCGTAGTAAAATAACCATGTAAAACAAAAGTAAACCGAAAATCTCGGAATGAATTTTAATCCTTTTTATTATTTTACAAATGTTGTCCAAGTGTTTGAATATTTTATAGATGAAAACCTCACATTTTAAGAATTTGGTACCTGAAAATAGAAGAGGGGAAAAGAAAAAAACTTTTCCTGACCGACCGACCGACCGACCGACCCAATTTCTTAAAATCAGTTGTGGACAAGCAAACAATTTATTTTTTTTGGTCTAAGTCTCATTCTCAGTTCATTGGAAATATTCTCTCTGCTTGTAACTGAATTTATTGTTTTCATAATGTTTGGGCAATTTTAACAAAAATTGGTATTTTACTGCAAAATACACATGAATTAATTAATGTGAGGGTAGACTGACTGTGATTAAGACTTCAATGACTCAGTTTACTTGTTTATAGCCAGGCCTGAAGTGACATGTGCCCTCATTTCCAGGCATGTGAAAATGGCTGTAGACAGGGATGCTTAGGCTCTGGTGCCAACCACAGTCATATGGTAATGGGCAATTTATCCCTCAATTTAACTCTTTCCTTTGACTTAAATCTTTGACTTAAAAGGTGTCACATGTGTGTGTGTGTGGGGGGGGGGGGGGGGGTATAAATCAAGCTTAGTTGGCCGACCATCCATTAAGAGTATACAAAGTACTCCATGGTTAGAGGGGTATAGGGCACAATATTTTTCTGAGGTACTGGCTATGGGCCTCCCCGAACCTGACTTAGGGGTGATAGGCCTGTTGCCAGTACCAAGGGAAATTAGGTGCCCGTAAAAGGGGTCCCAGGCTGCTGTTTTATAGTTTAAAGTACAGTGAGCAACCTGGTTTTTGGTAGTTCAAATTTTGTGCTGGTCAATACTGCGGTTGCTGATATCAAGTAACAGTCTGACGTCAGAAACCAGGGATGGGGGGGGGGGGGGGGTTAATAAGAGATCCCGAGTGTTTTCTGTTCCATTTGCATCACAACTGGAACTGGAAATCGCAAGGTATTTCTTGGTCCAATGGGCTCAACGTTCTTCCAGCCAAGTCTGGGGACGTTAAAAACATCAGAATACAAGGTGATTTAGATTTGTTGGTAATTTTTAACAAACTATTATCCAGTTTATCAATGGCAGTCTTTTTCCTCCTTCAAGAGGTCTGTAGAAACCACCAATCGGAACAGCCTGACCAGATATTGTTGCTTGGCACCAAAGGGATTAAATCTCTTTTGTTTTGAGTGTGTTGATTATGCGCTTATTCTTAGAAAATATTACAGTGTCCCAGATTTGAAAACATCATTTCAAGATATTAGGCCTCTTCAGGTTATAAATTTCCTGAAGGAGGCCGATTTGTATAAATATTTTTAACTTTTTAAAAAAGGTTGTGATTAGTATTTATTGTGATGTATGTTTTAAGGTTTGATGTTTTTAAACGTAATATAATGATAAAACGTAATAAAAAAAAAAAAAAAAAAAAAAAAAAAAAAAAAAAAAAAAAAAAAAAAAAAAAAAAAAAAAAAAAAAAAAAAAATAATACTCACTCACTCCTCTCAATGAAGGCTCCACCTCCATGAGTATTTACATCTCTTCTAAAGATGATCATATCATCAAGAAAGATTTCAGCAGGACATCTATATTATAATAGGTGTCTGTCAAGCTATTTTCTTGGAGGCTGGGGGGGGGGCAATCGGGGCATGCATATGGTTACGAAACTTGGTGGGTGGGTGTAGCTTGGGCTGGGCCAGATCAAGTTCGATTGGTTAGCGGATACGTGCCCCACAAGCCGGGTAATCCTGAAAAACAGGTTCAAAATTTAGTGTTAGCTTCCAAAACAGGAATTTATAATAATCCTATCATGTGTGGTTCCAAAACAGTAATTATATAATCCTATTATCCGCCATTTTTCTCGTAGGCTGAGGGTAGTGCGGTCCTGAAACTTTGTGGGTGTGTGTAGCTTGGGCTGGGCCAGATCAAGTTCGATTGGTTAGCGGATACGCGCCCCACAAGCTGGGTAATTGCGAAAAACAGTTTTCAAACAAGTAGTGCTTTAAAAAAAGCCAGGTTATTGCAAAACCCGGGAACCACCTAGTATATATGTGAATCTAGCCATGACTCTGTGCCAACTAAAATATCTGGTTTCTCATTTATAAGAAGGGATTCTAAAATAGCAAATTTGGTTTTGATGCTACATCAGTTAACAATGTTAACTTTCAGTTGGCTAGACGAGACATCTTTTTTTGGTCGTGGATTTTGTACTACATTTGTTGTTCCCAACTGGAAACACAATCCTGGATTTCTGGTTGGCTGATTTACTGGTGCAGTCTGTCTTTCAGCCTGCTAAGTAATCTGTGTAGCCTGACCGTGGTTTCTCTAAACAACTTTCCAGGTTCCAGGTGACCTAGCAATTTGAATTGGTGAAACTGTAGTCTCTCAATCGACATGCTTTGGAAATCGGTTTAGCCTGACTGTGTTTTCTCCGAACCACTTCACAGGTTCCAGATGACTTTATGATTTAGATTGGTGGAACTTGCACCACTTTTCTTCAACCTTAATTGGTGAAGCTTTGCCCATAGCTGCTATGGGCTCGTGAACTAAATGGGATAAAAGCTTGCTTGATAGTGTACTCACCATCAAGTGTTGGTAAAATGCCAAAAGAATGAAACATTTGGATCATGTTATGATTGGTAGAGTCAGTGTGAAATATTTATGTCATCACACAATGGGCAATCCAAACTAAACTTGGATGGTCAGCGTGGAGTTTCATGCTGCTATTAGTAATTTCAGAACAGTCTTCTTCATGAAACCATTCTTCACAAGTTGAGCATTGGATACAGTCAAATTTGGACTTGGTAGTGTAGCCACAAATACCACAGGGAAAATTTGTTTGTCCACGATGTCAACCACCTGCTGCAGAGCCAGGATTTAAGTCAATGTTGCCAGCCAGCTGGTTAGATCAGGAGAGTCAACGGAAGTCTACCTTAGGGCATGCCAAGGAATGGAGTTGAACTAAGCATTAAGCCCTGCCGGTATTTGGTTTAGTAGCACAGGAAAAGGAAACCAAATATGGGTCAAAATTACCATCAAAAACTGGTAAGATTCTACCTGCAAAATTCATCTTCACAGGAGATGTGTTTCTATTGGGCTATTTACCGGAAAAGAGACGGATAAGGGATTAAATGTGCTCAATAGAAACCGACCTCCCTCACTATTTACTGGTAAATCAACCCGGCAAAATTGTCCTTCTCGAGAAAGGAAAAAGCGGCATCACTTACCGGTAAACACCAAAAGAAACACTCCGTTCCACGAGTGCACATGCAGGCGAGGAAACAGAAATTGATAATACCGTGTGATTATGATCGACGATAGGCCCTACGTGTGGATGCGTAGTAGAGGGATGAGGGCCAGGATTCGGCGGTGCCTTCTCGATCTTACATACATCACCTCTCGCCGCTCCATGTACCTTCGAACCCTTCTCTGACGTTCACGATTATCACGAACTAACCCATCTAACCTATCATTTGCCTCTGAATTTAGACTGTAAAATGTCAAAAGCGACATCAATCCTACTATCGCAGGTCCCGCCATATTTTTGTTGAAAAGGTCAATGCTTTGTGTTGACCTCAGTGTACAAACCTTTTGCTGGCAAAATTTTATGTGGAGTTGATCTGACAGCAGTCGGGTAGTATTCACCGGTAAACAGCACCCAATAGAAACTGACTGTTATCCACCTTTTTCTTTCCCTTTCCCGGCAAGAGATTTTACCAGTAAAATGCAGGATCTTCAATAGAAGCATGCTTAGGATCTGGGAATATGCAGTCAGTCTGACAAAGTCAGGTGATGTATAATGCAATACAAACCAGTATATTGAGGCCAGGTTGTTTGTGTTGTCTTGATGAACCTTACGATCTTGGTGTATTTATAAATTGCACAAAGGATAAAACATGGTGGTCACCCATAGGCTTTTCACAAAGTTATACAATTTCCTCTCCCAACTCCCATTTCTCACGCCTTCTCTGTTAGTCGGGTGTCTTTTATATAGGATGGATAAAGCAGTGGCAGCAGAATAAAATTGTTTGCAAATCCTTTGATGAGATAAATTTAAATGGCAACTGTTTTTATCTGCAGAAAATGTCTGCTATATCCTTGAAACATTTCCATTAGAGCTTGGAGTTAACATGTAGGCCTAATTTCTTGTCTCTGTACACAATCAGTATTTGTGTATGTGCACCCATGTACGCATTGATGACAATAAACATTGAAAAATGACTGCTGAATTTTGCACCTCCATGAAAATGCAATTCTATCACCATGAATCTTTGAAAATCAAGTTCCTTACCTTTGAGGGCGGGCTGGTGTAGTGGCTCATCCACTCGCCTTTCACCAATGCGGCCCGGGTTCAATCCCCTGTGGAGCCTCTGTCGTACGTGAATTTGGTTGCCGATCGATACCCGTCCTCGCAGGTTTTCTCAGAGAACTTCTGTTTCCTCCTGCATCTAAAATTGGACTTCTTCCCATAAAGCCTTCCTTGTCGTTCTGGATTTACTTGTTGTGTTGTAGCACCTACCCAAAAATCACTGACACTGCAGTCACAGTATCCCTATCGATCATCTTGGATCAATGACAGATGGTATGAGCAATGGTCATCCTCTACTTTGAACCTAAAGCAGTTTGTGGACAGCCCATCTAGCAAGCCCAAAGGCTGTGACCTTGATAGGAAAGCATGGGTCAACCTCAACAGACTCAGAACTGGCGTTGGTCGTACAAAGAACTTCCTTCACAAGATCGGAGTAGAACCTTCACCAAACTGCGATTGTGGAGAGCCACAAACCATTAGCCACCTCATAGATGACTGTGAGGTTTACAAGTTCCCAAGAGGAATTCCAGCCCTGATCAACCTGGAGAGAAATATCAGCTGGTTAAAGACGGATCTTCCATTGTGATTTTTGGACTTGCCCGAACGGCACGAAGCAGCCTATGGCGCTCCACAGCGGCGGCGCCCTGAGCACTTCGGTGGAATTTGTCGTGCGTTTAATAAATTAAATATTATGAGTATTATTATTATTGTAATTTAGTTGATATCTTAAGAAACCTCACATGGATAAATTACCTATCATTGATGTTTTTATCCCCCTGGCTGAAAAGCAGAAGGGGGAATATGCTATTCAGTCAAGGCGTCGGCGTCGGCGTCGGCGGCGTCCACCACAATCTTGTGAACTCGATAACATGAGACCCATAAGGCTTATGGTGATGTACTGTGGGTGGGATCGGACGCCATGCCCTCAGCTGATTAGATTATGGGCGTGGCAATATGCTAATTAGGTACCTAATTGGCAATAATTAATTGAGTTAATTTGGGGTATTTCGACCCAACAATCTTGTGAACGCTATAACATTGAGACCCATAAGGGTATGGTGATGTGACTTGTGGGTGGGATTGGACTGCCAGCCCTTCATCTTATTAGATTATGGATTATGGGCTTGGCATATGCTCATTAGGTACCTAATTTGGCATAATTAATGAGTTAATTTGGTGTATTTTTACCCAACAAACTTGTGAACAATCGATAACATAGACCCATAAGGGTTATGGTGTGATGCTGGTGGGTGGGATCGACATGCCATCCCTTCATCTGATGATTATGGGCGTGGCATATTCTAATATTAGGGTACCTACCTTTGCATATTAATGAGTTAATTTGGGGTATTTTTACCCACCAATCTTGTGAACGCGATAACATGAGACCCATAAGGTTATGGTGATGTGACTTGGTGGGTGGGATCAACTTGCCATGGCCCCTTTCAATCTGATTAGATTATGGGCATGGCAAATGCTAATTAGGTACTTAAGTTGCATAATTAATGCGTTATTTGGGTTATTTTTATTACGCCAAATCTTGTGAACAAGCTATCTTAAGATCCATAAGTCCGATTTTGATGAACTTGAGGAGGGGTGGGAATCATGTACTCTCCCTGCGCTGATTAGGTTTAGGTGGGTTGTCCGGGTTTAAGGGGGGTTGTCCGGTTTAGGGGGGTTTTCCAGCTTTAAGGGGGTTGTTGGGTTTAAGGCGGATGGTTGGGGTTTCGGTGGGTTGTCTGGTTTAAAGGGGTTGTCCGGGTTTAATGGGGGTTGTCCGGGTTTAAGGGGGGTTGTCCAGCTTTAATGGGGTTGTTGTGTTTAAGGGGGATTGTTGGGGTTTAGGTGGGTTGCACTATTAAGAAGGGGGTTGTCCAGTTTAAGGGGGGTTGTCTGGTTTAAAGGGGTTGTCCCCTTTTAAGGGGGTTTGTTTGGGTTTAAGGGGGATTGTTGGGGTTGAAGGGGGGTTGTCTGGGCTTAGGGGCTTGTTGTGGTTTAGGTGGGTTGCACAAGTTATACGGGGGTTTGTCTGGGGTTGTGTAAGGGGGTTGTCCAGCTTTAAGGGGGTTGTTGGGTTTAAGGGGTGTTGGGGTTTACGGTGGGTTGTCTGGTTTAAGGGGTTGTCCGGGGTTAAAGGAAATATCTCATGATTCTGAATCTTTGGAAAATTTGTATGGATGGAAAGCTTAAGTAACGTAGATTACTATAAATCAAAATAAAGTTTGAAAATTGTCCAAATTGTTGAGTATTTTGCCCTTTCAATTTCTGCCCCCTAGTTTACCTCGAAAACGGATTCCGACAAAATCCACATCGCAGGCACAATGGGACGTCAAAAGGTGGGGGATGACCATCCATACTTTACGTTGTTGTGACCATCATATCGCAGTGTTGGCCACTTAATAATAATTAACACAACCAAATGAAACAAAATGATGTCATTCTTAACTTTTTTTTTCTAATTTATTCTACGTTCATTAATCCTCAATATTGACAGTGTCAGCAATAACATTCGAGTAACACGATGTTTTGGTCATCACTTTGACGTCACGAGTTGGGCGCTTTTGATAATGAAGCCGTGGCGCAAAATCCGCACCTTTTCTTTCGTATGTCAAAAAAGCAAAAATTAAAATGCCTCTAGTTTGTTAATTTTTACCTCAAATTGTATTATTTTTTTCGGGATCGTGATGGATGTACATATATTTTATGAATGTAAGTCAACTGAGCTTGGACAAAATCTTGACATATTTCCTTTAAGGTGTGGTTGTCTTGACTTAAGGGGGCTTGGTTGGGGGGGTTTAAGGTGGGTTGTCCCGGGTTAAAAGGAGGGGTTTCCGGGTTTAAATTGTTGTCCGGGTTTTAAGGGGGGGGGAGGTGGTTGTCTGGGCTTAAGGGGGCTTGTTGGGGTTTAAGGTGGGTTGCACGAGTTTAAGGGGGTTGTCCAGGTTTTAAGGGGGGTTTCCGGTTTAAGGTGGGTTTGGGTCCAGCTTTAAGGGGGTTGTTGGGTTTAAGGGGGATTGTTTGGGTTTAAGGTGGGTTGTCTAGGTTTAAAGGGGTTGTCCGAGTTTAAGGGGGGTTGTCTGGACTTATGGGGTTGTTGGGTTTAAGGTGGGTTGTCCGGGTTTTAGGGGGGGGGGGGTTGTCTGGGCTTAAGGGGGGACTTGTTGTGGTTTCAGGTGGGTTGCACAAGTTTAAGGGGGGTTGTCCAGGTTCAGGGCGGTTGTTGGGTTTAAGGGGATTTTTGGGTTTAAGGGGGTTTTGGGTTTAAGGGGGTTTTGTGCCGAAATTAGCGTATACATGCGCAGACGTGCACACATGCAACGCGCATGCACGTATGCGCGCATATGCGTATGCATTGCGCGGACGTTGCACATGGGTTGTCTGCCCCGGGGTTAAGGGGGTGTTGTCTGGACTTAATGGGGATTGTTTGGGTTTAAGTGGGTTTCCTTGTTTCAATTGGTTGTCCGGGTTTTAAGGGGGTTGTCTGGGCTAATGGGGGGGGGCTGTCTGGGCTCATGGGGGCATTTTGGGTGGTTTAAGGTGGGTTGCAAGAGTTGCAACGAGTTTAAAAGGGGGGTTGTCTAGTTTTAAGGGGGGGTTGCCCAGGTTTAGGGGGGGGTTGGGGTTTAAGGGGATTTTTGGGTAAAAAAGTAAAAAATTAAAAAACATGATTAATTTAAAAATTTGTAAACCGCTCCCGCCAGTGGGGATTTAGCGGTTCAAGAACCGCACTGTAATTTTTAATCATCAAAGCCTTAGGCATTGTTTTGTGAAAGCGTTCTAGTCATCAAATTTAAATTAATTCGTTGGTGTTTAGTACCTAAACACACATAAATTTTAAAAAACATAAACACACATGTATGTCAATCAAAATAGCCATGTGAAACAGCGTGATTAGGCCCATAAAACATAGACAATTCTGATAACATAAATGCATGCTCGATCTCATCTTAGGTGTTTGCCCATGCATAACCCATTGAGTAGTAGAGCCGTAATGAAGAGTCCTGGCGTTTAAAACTAACTTTGATCCCGAGATCTAGTAGCAGGAGTCTAATTAGCACCCTGGAGAGATTGCCTCTGTAAATTGATCTCCACTAAAGAAAATGTGTTGCAGTATTTGCTAATGGCAACTCCTTTTATAATCATAATACCAATGTGAGGAAATTTTTTATTTATAATGATCGGGAACTTAAATAAAATAGTTTGCACAATTCTTTCAAAGCTTATTGTATATTCAAAGATCTAAAATTGCCTCAAATTTCATTGATATCAAATGTGACTTGTTTCGAAAAGCTGAAATAAATGGGGAGAACCTAAAAGTCTCTACTACAAAGGTTACTGTAGTCTGAAAACTATCTACTTGTGCTTGTACTTGCTGCATGGGAACACACATTTATTATGCACATTGACTTAGACATGCTCATGCCTAATATACATTTTAAGGGGTATTCAGTGTTAATTTGCATACAGTTGACTGCACTATGACATACATGAACCACTGCTGCTGGTATTATGTATTATAGTGTAACTGATGTATTCATAGAAAAAGTTGATAACCTTATATTGTGTGACCCAATCAGATTGGGTCACACACTCTACATGTGTGACCATCTCCCTATATGTATGTGTGGTACAACCTAATTAGGTTACACACCTTATATACACACATGGTCCAATCAGATTGGGTCACACACCCTATGTATGTAATTTGATTTACTTTGTCCATTGCCAGGAATTATGAAAATTGAGTTACTGCATTGATATTATATTCATATTGTCCAAAAAACAGACTTTGAAATTTGTGTGACAAATTCCTCACATTTACCTTAGGTCTGATCATTTTCCTCTTTCTGTTTTTCTGAAAGCATATCCTGCTTATGGTAGACCCTTTGACCAATTCTGACCATATTTGGCCAAAGTATCATTGGTCATACCACTACTTGACCTTTACCAGCTTGGGGTCAAATCTTATGTAGGGGGCACTTTGGATCAAAAGGAACTTAATTCCAAGAACTTAAACTAGGAAACTTAAAGGGGGATGGCCCGATTTAAGATATGAAGTTTTTCATCTTAATAGATTGGCCTTCACTCCAAACCCCCATCTGTAAAGTTTCGTGCCGATATTTCAATCCGTTTTGATGCGAGAGCTAAAAACGTGATTTTGTAAGCTCCATAGAGTACTGTGTAAATTTAATATTGGTCGACCAAAATGGGGTACATTTTCGCTCATAACTTCCACACCAAACATCTTTTGACCCTAAGATTTCACAGGGTAAATGAGAAAAATAGTAGCTTTCTTCTGATACCAAAATGTTGACCATTTTCCGGTAAAATCTGGGGCTTCTGGGGACGAGGCTATTAGCGATCGCGCCGTGGCCCTTTAATTCATCTTCCTGTTGCATATAAAGCACAGTAACACCATATCACATCTCAGTGGAGACCAACAGAAGTTGAGTTAAGCCCTTCCTCAGCCTGTATTTCCAGTGAAATACAGGGTCCTGGGGACCAGGCTAAATTTGCGATCAGACCATGGCTCTTTAACTTTAGATTAAAATGCTTAAATGTCGTACATTTGAACAGAGCAGAGCAAAAGTTCAGAGCAAGATTACTAGATCATGTCCATAGGGATCACATTTTATAAGCAAAGCTATCTGTCTTCTTTCAACTAAAGATTTATGACGGTCACGTTCAACATTCACAATACTTCAACTTTGAAGAAGATAGTGATTTTTTTGGTCTGATAAAATTGGAAAGACCTTATATGGCAACATGATTTGTGTGTGTGTGTTGAGTCTGTGCCAGTGTCTGTGTGAAACTTTTGGTATACACTTTTGGTTAAAATGTTGTCTAGCTTTTTAGGGCAGTGATGCTTATACATTCATGCAAGGGGTCTTATATGGGGTAACAGATGAGGTCAAAGATCATTCAGAGGTCACTAAGGATAAGGAGGTATATACTACTTTTGCAGTGATGGATCAAGTTCATACTTATACAATGAGACAAGGGGTTATGGCATTCCAGTAAACTATGTAATCCTGATTCTAAAATTGAAAAATTGAAACCAGTGTTTAAAAATTCTCAAGACTGGAAAATATTGAAATATCAAAAGGTATTGTGGGAAAAATGGATGCGACCGTAGCGATTGCTTGTTCAATTTTCGTATCTGCGTTCACTGAAGTACCCTATAAAATGTTAAATTTTCTTGCTAGGTTCTATAGGTTCAGACCCAATTACCATACATATACAAAACGAAGTAATGGACCCTCTGATGCAAAAACATCCACAGAACCCCTTTGTTTTCTGGAGATATGAGATTTAGTTTCATTTACACACATTCTCTACGGGAGACTCTTACGCAGCACCAATTTAGATATCTTTCGCAGTCTGTAACACAGACTACACCATGGGGAAAATACTTTCCGGGTCACCGTAACAAGGGGACTTATGTGGGTAAGATGGGAGGTCAAAGGTCAGGTGTGAATTCAGTATTCTGCCACCACATCCTCCAAGATGCAATTTATTCCTTTGAGGCTGTCGAATTCATAGGGTGGTGGCACAATACTAAATTCTTTCTGGTCATTCAGGGTCATTTAGGGTCATGTGCATGATGTACTTTTGGTTAAAATGTTGAGCTTTTTACTGCCGTGATGGGTCAAGTTCATACTTGGTATGCTTGTACATTGAGACAAGGGGGCTTGTGTGGGATAAGGTCAAAGGTCATTCAGGGGTCACTTAGGGTCATTCGATTGCTGTACACGGGGATGTAGCTACAGTGGGCGGTGGTGGTCGGCAGAGAACACAAATCAGCTTCAGAGCCCCCCACTAAACACCCAATGTTAACTCTAGAGCCCACCAACCAAAGAGCATAAATGGGACATTTTAATCCATTTTATGCAAATGTTGACCAATTTTAAGGCTAACATTCTAAAATATGTCAAATTTTTGTCAAATAACACCCACCACTAAAAATGTGCTAGCTGCAACCCTGGCTGTACACTTATTCTTTGACCACATAATTGGACAACCTATTTGGGACCGCTGTCCCTATTTTCGCTTTTTAAAATGTCTCACAAGCTCACAAATTTAATTTACTCATTGTCAGTATTTGATATTAAAGATAATACATCTTTCGATAATTTGATATCCATATTTATTGAAATCGGTTTAAAAACAAATGTGGACCTATTTTGGGGTATTTCATGTGTGATCCCTTCCACCAAGGATTTCATAATTTGGGATGATGAAGAGCAATTGACTCAAATTATTAAATTACAAATCTGAACTCTTTTTTTCTGTGACTATACCCTTTTTGTAAGTCAATATAGAACCAGGAAAAATCTGAAAATGCTGTTTTAACCTCATGTGTACATGCAGGAAAGACATGTCTGACCCCTTATGAATGACTCGGGTTGTCTGCAAATTGAAAGGAGCAACTCCAAACATACTTGAATTAAAAAGACTATTTTCTAGCATCACTAGCAGCCTTTACTTTTAAACCCTGTACTACATTTACATGACTTCCTGTGTCTACCATATACTTGATGTGCAAGTTCACAGTGCAGAAATTATGTAGAACATGCGTGGAATTCTGTGTACTATGAGTTGCTGACTGTGGGACACTCATCTTTGAAGTATCATTTTATTCATCAAGAAAATGCAGTTTAAATTTTACTGCATGCCTGTGGTTTCCGGAAAAAACTTTGGTATAGTTTATTCGGCCGATTAAATATTTACTCCAAGAAAATAGTCACACTGTCGACATTTTATTTAAATTAATCTTGTTCATTCCGCTTCATCTGTAATGACAATACTAGTTGGTTAATTCTGTGACCTCTCTGGTGACTATTTACCTTCACGTTTTCACACGCACATTTTTTTGCCAAACTTAAATTTTTCATTTGATATTGTAAAAATGGGATTTGTAAGTTCAGTAGTGCATCTCAAAATCTTGTTTTTGAAGAATAATCTCTAGTAATTAGCTACAAGTATGGGGAATGAATTGGATTCACAGTACAGCAGAGTACCAGAGCCAACACAGTGTGCATTTCCTATGTCATGAAATATTAGCATCATAAAATATGCATGCTAACGATACTGTCATTCCTCAACTGTGCATACTGGCTGGTGCGAACCAGGAGTAGAACTGTCTATACTACAGACATGTAAAATTATTCTAGCTAGCCTTCGCGTCCTCTCTGCCAGTGCATGTACATCACCCAGCCAGAAGCATATGTGTAATATTAAAAAAAAAGGACATTGAACCAGCTGGGGATCACTTTTTATCATCATGCATGTTAAATTTTCCTTAGTCAATTAAAAAGGAAATGCTTAGATACTAAATTTCACAGCCAAACTATTTTTTATTGGAACCAATATTACAAAATAATGTTGATGCTGTTGTTTTAACAGGGAAAACAGGAATAAGCCATATCACTTTCTCATCAGATTATGGAATGTGGAATATTGTTAAATTAATTATACATACTTCAGTAGTTAAGATGTCTCATCATGGAGGTACCGCCATGGTTTCACAGACTTACTGTCTGTCTACTTCTCATAAGCCTAATCCATAACCTGTAACTATACCTCCATTTACACCACCAAATAGGCGTGCCTCATAACAGTGCAAACTGATGGAATAATGTAGGTGCAACACAATGCAAGAGATGCATTGTATTTTTTCCCATGGATGTGTGCGATCCTGTGCAATTGCTCGAATTTTGGTTTACTTTTAGGGATGAATTCAGTATTCTGCCACCACATCCTAAAACATGCAGTTTATTCCGTTGAGGCTGCCGAATTCATAGGGTGGTGGAACAATGCAAAATTCTTACCTACTTCTATATGCTCAGAACAATAAAAACAAAATTTATGGTGGTAATCAAGGTATAGGTGGCTCTGGGATGACGACACCACTCTTGTTGAAAACAAACCGTATCACAAAGTTCAGATGTGGGATAGAAGATATTCCTTAAATTTTGGGGCCTTTTGTGAAACATTAAGCTACATAATGGTCATAATGTAAACTGGAATAGTTTTATTTGTTGTCATCTAGCCATTTAGTCACTCTGCAAACTTGTGCAAAAAAATCATTTTCTGTTGCCTGAAATAGCGGCTACTGCTGTTTCTTTACATTTTGTTGTGTCGGCCTCTTAACTCAACGACATTGTCATAGCCGCTGTACAGGTATGGACCCACTATAGCCGGGAGCGGGCTGACGTCACATCGCGGTGAAAACAAAGGGGAAGCCCAGGGAATCCCCGAATCGCGGTGAAAACAAACTGCGCAAAATCGCGTCTTTAAGTTCACTGCACATCGTATGACACTATGCGTGCAGCGCGCATCGAATTACGCACGTTTTTGACATTCCGTTGCCATGCAGATTTTGTTGAACTCCCGGATGTCCGCTCCCGGCTATACCGGGGGCCATCCAACCCCAATATTCCCAATTTGTACATCTGTAAGCTTGAGTATGTACAATTCAAATCCCACTTAAGTAGGATCATCGGATAAATGGTCTCACAGAAAATGACCATAAATCCAAACCCCTGAATCATTTTACCCAAACTTAACTATGGTAAGGATTGAACTCGCCTCCACCTTTTTAGGCCTTTTCAAACTGCCTGATTTGTTTTTAGGTTTTTTATTATTTTTTTTCAATTCCCTAATTTTTTACAATAAATAATTTTTCCCAGCCTAAATGGAAGGTGGCTTTTTAAGCTGAAACTTTTGGGATGTGTGTATAAACAAAATACCTAAAATCTCACGTTGGCTTTTTTGGAATCAAGTGTTGTAATTCTTTAGAAAAAATTTTTTTTAGGGAAAAATGATTTAGGGAAAATTAAAACCACCTATTATTTCAAATAGAAACAATCAATCTTCAAAATCTAACGTGAGAATTTTCTAAATTTGATTTTCCTTTCATATGACCACCTTATTCCTCACCAGGGAGTTTGTAGTTCTTCTAGGAAAAATTCTGAAAAGTGGATACTTCAGTATTTCTAGAAACACTTCACCAAAAAGTGTGTGCACCACCAGTTTGTCTTTTGTTTTTGCTGCCCACCTACAAAATAAAAAATTGTATGATTTTTTTGATATTGTCATTACCATTAAAAACAAACACCAACTGTTATAACTCATCAATTAACTTTGCGAATAATTGAAATAAAATGTGTATTTTTCCAAAATGCCCCATTTTTGGTATTTTCTGTACTGCCAAAATCAGCTTCTGTACAAAGTCTATGGGAATTTGAAAAGCATTAGGACAATCTCTCAAACGCCTTTTTGGAAAAAATTAAAACTTGGCACACATGTTTCTTTCACCAATACCAACATTTCATGAGAATTTAAAACAAGATCTTGGCTGAGCCATAGCCGATAATCCACCTTAAACTGTTATTTGGTGAATTAAAGGGTGCACAAGGAGATTATTTTGAGGCCCCAAATATTGTGTTATAAACAGTAATTTCACATAGAATAGATACTCAATAGATTTCTTACCTTGTATTAGGCTACAAAAATGGGCAAGACTTCCATATGTACCCCCTCTCATATATTTACATGCAACATAAATTGTTGTTATTTTAGCTGTTTATTCCGTTTTTGATCAAACAAGGCCAAAATTAAAATAAATTTTGTATCATGTAAATATGTACCAGGGGGTACATATGGAAGTCTTTCCCAAAAATGTTTTAAAGTTTCTGCTAGGTCTTTCTATAGGTTCAGACCCAATTACCATACATATTACAAAACATAGTAATGACCCTCTGATGCAAACGTCACAGAACCCTTGTTTTCTGGAGATATGTGATGATTAGTTCATTTACACACATTATCTACGGGAGACTCTTACGCAGCACATTTAGTATCTTTCGCAGACTGTGGCACAGACTACACCTTGGGGAAGGAAAATACTTTACGGGTCACGTAACAAGGACTTAGGTGGGTAAGATGGGAGGGCAAAGGTCAGGTGTGAATTCAGTATTCTGACACCACAGCCTCAAGATGCAATTTATTCCTTGAGGCTGTCGAATTTATAGGTGGTGGTGGCACAATACTAAATTCTTTTCTGGTCATTCAGGGTCATTAGGGTAAGGGCATGATGTACTTTTGGTTAAAATGTTGAGTTTTACTTTGCCAGTGATGGGTCAAGTTAACGTGGTATGCTTGTACATTGAGACAAGGGGGCTCTTGTGTGGGATAAGGTCAAAGGTCATTCAGGGGTCACTTAGGGTCATCGATGCTGTACACGGGGATGTAGCTAAGTGGGCGGTGGTGGGCGGCAGAGCCACCACTCAGCTAAGAGCCTCACCATCCTAACAAAAACAATTTAAATCTAGAGCCCACCACTCAAAGAGCAAAAATGGACAAGTTTAATCCTTTTGATGCAAATGTGACAATTTAGGCCATAACATTTAAAACGAGCATAATATTTGCATATAACACCACCACTAAATGTGTAGCTGAACCCTGGCTCTACACTTATTTTTTGACTACATAATTGGACAACCTATTTGGGACCGCTTGTCCCTATTTTCGCTTTAGAAATGTCTCACAAGCTACAAATTTATTACTCAATGTCAGTATTTGATATTAAAGATAATACATTCTCGATAATTTGATCTCCATATTTATGAAATCGAGTTTAAAAACAAATGATGGACCTATTTGGGTATTTCATGTGTTGTGATCCCTTCCACAAGGATTTCATAATTTGGGATGATGAAGAAGCAATTGACGCAAATTATTAAATAAAAATCGAAACTCTTTTCTGTGACTATACCCTTTTTGTAAGTTCAATACAGAACAAGGAAGGAAAAATCGAAAATGCTGTTTTAACCTCATGTGACATGCAGGAGGAAAGAAAATGGTCTGACCCCTTATGAATGACTCGGGTTGTCTGCAAATTGAAAGGAGCAATCCCAAACCATACTCCTGAATTAAAGAGAGAGACTTATTTCTAGCATCACTAGCAAGCCTTTACTTTTAAACAATGTACTACATTTAAAGACTTCCTGTTGTCTTACCAATACTTGATGTGCAAGTGTACAGTGCAGAAATTATGTAGAACATGCGTGGAATTCTGTGTACTATGAGTTGCTGACTGTGGGGACACTCATCTTTGAAGTATCATTTATTCATCAAGAAAATGCAAGTTTAAATTTTACTGCATGCCTGTGGTTTCCGGAAAAAAAATTTGGTTAGTTTTATATAAATACCTTCATGTATACACTAAGTGTCATTAAAAGCTATTAAAAATGCATTATTTTAATTTAAAATTAATCTTGTATTCCGATTCATCTGTAATGACAATACTAGTTGGTTAATTCTTGTGAACTCATCTGGTGAATTTACCTTCACGTTTTCACACGCAACATTTTTTGCCAAAATTAATTTTTCATTTGATCTTGTAAAAATGGGATTCGTAAGTCAGTTAGGCTCTCAAAATCTTGTTTTTGAAGAATAATCTCTAGTAATTAGCTACAAGTATGGGGAATGAATTGGATTCACAGTACAGCAGAGTACCAGAGCCAACACGGTGATTTCCTAGGTCATGAAATCTTAGCATCATAAATATGAATGCTAACTGCTACTGTCATTCCTCAACTGGGCATACTGGCTGAGTGCGAACCAGGAGTTAGAACTGTCTATACTAAGACATGTAAAATTAGTCGGGTAGCTAGCTTCGCGTCATCTCTGCCAGTGCATGTACATCGCCCAGCCGAAGCATATGTGTAATATTAAAAAAAAGGGACATTGAACCAGCTGGGGATACGTTTTATCATCATGCATTGTTAAATTTTCATAGTCATTCAAAAGGAAATGCTTAGATTACTAAATTTAAACAGCAAAACGATTTTTTATTGAACCCATCTTTACACAATAATGTTGATGCTGTGATTTTAACAGGGAGGAAAAGGGATAAGCCATATTCACTTTCTCATTCAGATATGAATGTGATTATTGTTGAAATTAATTATACATACTCCGTAGGTTAAGATGTCTCATATGGAATGGGTACCGCATGGTTTTTCACAGACTTACGTCTGTCACTTCTCATAAGCCTATCCAAACCGGTAACTATACCTCATTTACACCACCAAATAGCGTTTGCCTCATAAACAGTGCAAACTGATTGGAATTAATGTAGGGCAACTACAATGCAAGAGATGCATTGTATTTTTTCCCATGTTTGTGCGGATCCTGTACAATTGCTCGAATTTGGTTACTTTTAGGGATGAATCGTATTCTGGCCACCACATCCTTAAAAACATGCAGTTTTATTCCGTTGAGGCAGCTGAATTCATAGTGGTGGTGGAAACAATGCAAAATTCTTACCTACGTCTTCTGCTCAGAACAATAAAAACAAAAATTTATGGTGGTAATCAAAGGTATTAGGTGGCTCTTGGGATGACGACACCACTCTTTGAAAAAAACCGTATCACAAAGTTCAGATGTGGGATAGAAGATATTCCTTAAATGTTGGGGCCTTTTGTGAAACATTAAGCTTACATAATGGTCATAATGTGAAAATGGAAATAGTTTTATTGTTGCATCTACAATTAGTCACTCTTGCAACTTGTGCAAAAAATATTTTACGTTGCCTGAAATAGCGGCTACTGCGTGTCTTTCATTTGTTGTGTCGGCCTCTTAACTCAACCGACATTGGTCATAAGAAAAAAAAACGCGTACAGGTATGGACCCCCTATACTAGCCGGGAGCGGGCTGACGTCCTTTTTTTTTTTTTTACATCGCGGTGAAAACAAAGGGGAAGCCCAGGGAATCCCCGGAAGCGCGGGTTGCAAACAAAACTGCGCAAATCGCGTTCTTAGTGCACGGCAATCGTAGACACTGATGCGTTTGCCAGCGCGCCTCGAATACGCACGTTTTTGACATTCCGTTGCCATGCAGATTTTGTGAACTCCCGGATGTCCGCTCCGGCCTATACCGGGGCCATCCAACCCCCAATATTCAAATTTTGTAAATCTGTAAGCTTGAGTATTGTACAATCAAAAATCCACACTTAAAAACTGTATATGTGGTGAATTAAGGTCGCAACAAGAGATTTTGAGGCACCCAAATATTGTGTTATAATAGTAAGTTCACATGAATAAGATGACCAATAGATTTCTACCTTGTATAGGGCTACAAAAAGGGCAGACTTCCATATTACCCCCCTCATATTGACATGCAAACATAAAATTGTTGTTATTAGCTGTTATCCGTTTTTGATCAAACAGGCCAAAATTAAAATAAAATTTTTGTTATTCATGTAAAATACAGGGTGTCCCAGCATGATTAGTACCCACGATACCCAAAAAGTTTTTATTTTTTCCAGAGAAAATAATAACATTAGGTTAAGTGGTTAATACCCATTCATTATACTGTAACTTTCATAGGAATTTTGAATCTTGAAAAATTGGACTAACCAAAGTGAAAATACACTCAATTGTGTTAGAAATGCGATATCATCCCTTGGGCTAAGTGAAAAAAATGTATGTGTACTTTTACCCTTTCCTGGCAGCTTTTTTTACACATGCTTTAGTCCTTCGGGGAATTCGTTATTATATATAAACACTAAAACGTGTGATTTGTGGGCCAATAGAGAGGTGTGGTCCTGTCTTTTCTGTGATACCAAAATGAGTACTAATATGCCCAGTACGACGTCAAAATGATGTCATAAACCTCGCTAGACAGTAAAGCCCAGTGGTTGCCACACACGCATTAGGCCTATTCTCTTTGTTACTTTTCTGCAGAGTAAAGAACTAAAACCCTCTGTATGTAGTATTAAAACTGTCTTTGCCATGATTTAGAGCCAAACCAGTTTTTAAAATTGATAGTCCTAATATTGTGGTGCAAATGAATTTTCGCCTATTGTGCACTTGTTGTTTCTGAATTGACAATTTTGTCTTTATGGTCTTTATGACCGTCACAAGTGAATGCCATGCAAAGGGCATGTTGATACTTATCTTGGTATCAAGGGAAAGAGAATGCCCATAGCTATCTATTGGTACCAAAATCAAAATTATCAAGTGCTTAATAAGAGATTTCCAAAGAGGAAAATGTGATGGCAAAAAAGGCTTGGTACGTCGAGGATGATAACACACAACATGCATTTTTTTTCACTTGCCCAAAGGATGAATCGGCACATCTAAACACCCATGAGTGTATTTCACTTTGTTAGTCCCCGATTTTCACGATTCAAAATTCTATGAAAGGTTTACAGTATAAGGAAGTTGGACATTAAACCAGCTTACCTAATGTATTGATTTTCTTGGAAAAAAAAATAAAATATTTTGGGTATCGATGGTACTAATCATCTGGGACACCCTGTATGTACCAGGGGGCTACATATGAAGTCTTCCTCAAAAATGTCTTAAAGAGATTAAACAGAGTTGATTCATTGCTTATATTTCAATCTAGCGGGAACAGCTGAGTCACATCACGGTGAAAACAAAGGGGAAGCCCTGGGAATCCCGAATGCTGGTGTGATGAAGGTTTGATGAAAACAAACTGCGCAAATTGCTTCTTTAAGTTCACTGCCCATCGTGAGACACTTTGCCGTGCAGCAACATCGAATGACGCAGTTGTGCCATTGCCGTTGGCAAGCAGTTTTGTTGGACTCCCGGATGTCCGCTCAAGGCTGATAGGCTGAACTCGTATGTGTCCTATATGAAATTAGAAATTTCACACTATTTTGAAAAGAATCATTTTTCAGCTTATCCTTTTCAGATGGGGGTATTTTTGAAGGCAGGAAAGCTGTACATCAGGCAAAAATCAGTACTTTCAATTTTTTTAGGGACACTGATATGTGAAATCTCTCAATTGCCACCTTTTTTAAAGCAGGAAGCTGTGGGCTACCAATGAGGGTATTGGAATGTAATAAAAACAGATAGGTATATTGGGTATAAGGTTGGGACAAAGGGTCTTTAAAGGGTGTTTTGTGATCTGTAGCCTCGTCCCCCCGGATTGAAACTCAAAGAAATTGAGATCTTTATACCATAATTGAAAATGTTGTACCAAAGTATAGTATGTGTGATAACTAAGTGCAAATTTAATCCACAATAGAAGTAATTCACAATTTTGTGGTCTATGGGGCAGGCGACGATTCCAAAATATTGTCCAAGAACCGCTTTACCTCTAAGTTATTTGATGGACAACCATATTAGTTGATTAAAACTAGAGAGATGAGCTCATTTGAAGGGACGACTACTGAACTGGGTTGTAGCTACGCTACTTTGAGTGCGTTGTAAACTTAAAATTTGAATACACTCAAAGGCGAACTCTGAGTTATTTGCCAATTATGTGGTAATTTTTAATTTCTCTGAGTAAAGTTTCAGTCGGCAATCTTCCAAATGACCTTTTGTACTGGTCTGTGGGAGCAAGTATCGGGTTCAGTACAATGCGGTCAACCGGTCGTCGTAGCTACATTCCTGGCTACGAAACATCGTGGATGACCTTTGACACCAATATTTTTGACCCACTTGGTAAAATCTGAGGTCCGGAGATGATTAAGGCTATACTCAGCCATGTCCATGGCCCTTTAAAGGCATAAAAGAGTTCTGGAGTCATCCATATGTTGGTACATTTGTAATGTGATTTTGATACTCAGTAGATTTGTTACCTTACATTTTGATATAGAAATGTCTTAAGGGGGGGTATATGGGGTCTGAATTTGGGAATTAATTGTTCCATTACGAAAATGAGATAATACAGATGGCTTTATTGGGTAGATTGTAATCTACAAAATGCATTTTTTAGTCAATTCGCAATCGGACATTCGGTTCCCGGGATATTGTTAGGCTGATAAAGTGAAGCAGTGTACGCGAAAGTTGCCAAAAAATGCATAGTCTCCTATGCTTTATCATGTGAAAAAATTTAAATGGGTTATTTTAAGTATTGTAAAAGATATATTTATACGCAATTAACGCATTTATTTTGGCTAAGTCGAAAAGATAAACGTAAAGTGTAGTAAATAAATACTCATATTATTTTGTCCATTAATTTAAAGGTGCGTGTTCGATCGTCTTGGGACCCCCCCCACACCCCCCCCCCCCCCCCCCCCGATTACCCGGAAGTAGTATTCGATTTTGATCTCAGATGAAAGGCCGTTATTTTTATTCATTCTCGTCCTGAAATTTGAGCCCTCAAAACCATTTCATTCCCAAGAGATAAACAAAAAAACAGCCGTTTTAGTTGTTAACTATCAATTTAGCACAGTGTCTGACAGTAGGGCTTTGCAAACATGCATATTGCGTTACCATCAAAACCGAAAGTTTGTTTCCCCGGTACTTGATGGGGTGTATGTGCCAAGTGCCAGGCTCTCAATATCAAGTAGATGAACAAATACACATAAATCGGAACAACACCTTTAAAGTAATTAAAATGTACTGGGTAAGTGATTTTTATGTGTTTATTGTTTTTCAGGCCTGCGATATTTAAGAAAATTATTTTAAAATTAATTACAGGACAAGGGATGCACCGCATTTTCGATGATTCTTTCATTTAATAATTATGATAATTCAGTATTAAAATGAGATTAAAAAAAAAAATCCATTATTTCACATCACAAAGCGCCACTCAATTTTGTCTCAATGTTTGAGAGGTCTATAACTTGTTTCGTTAAAAACGCAAACAACCAAAACGAAAACGAAACGAATAGAGAAGCTACGGCGTACACATAAATTTGGCACACATATTCAGCACATATAGGGCTAGTGAACCATGAAGGCCGATTTTCAAAATTGTTTTCCAAATTCAAATTACGCCATGAAATTATGTGATTGGACGATTGCCGTTGCCATGGCAATGGTATCAAAAATCCGGCTTCAGGTCACTGCGTATTACCACCTGCACCTGCACCCAAGTTTTGTTCCAGTAGCTTGGTTAGTTATTTAGTGACGTCTGTTCTAGTGTTAGTCAAATCAGAGGCCTTACGTGTTACCATGGCAACCACCGTGCAAAAATGAATCATGAATTTTAAAATCTTGTGACATGGGCTACAATAAATATGTGTAAATGTATATACCACCTATTTAGGAAAATTAAGAAAAATCACTTCAAAGTTCACTGCTTCAAACCCCCCCCCCCTTAATGAAAACAGTGATTTTGGTTTACTTTATATGTCAGTATAAAATATCTTGGCTGAATTAGTCTTTATCCAATAGGAAATTTCAAATTTTTGTACCGTAAGAAATTAAATTCTCAGCATTAATCATTTAAGTTAGGGATTATTTTTGATGGAACTTAACATCAGTGTGCAAAATCAGGGGTTCAGATTTAGGGAAACCTCTTGTTCATAGGGCAGGTAAAAAGCTTACAATCAGTCATTTTTTCCCCCAAAAAAATTCAAAATTGCTGATTTTGTCTCTAAATTGCGTGTGTTAGGTTCATAGCAACACCTTATATTACTGTTCTTTGTGAAGAACAGACCCTAAAGCATTTTAAAGCGGGTCTTGAAGATATGCCTTCTACGACTGTTTCCGGACCTAAAAAGTCAGGATCCTGACTTTATTAGTAAACGGAGCATAAAATCATATCCTTAACAAATACGTATGTACGCTTAGCTCTGACAGGAGCCCTTTACTAAACCAATTTCCAATACAAAACAGTCCAAAAGGGACTTTGATTGAACTGAAAAATTAGGGGGCGCGATTTGTTCAGTGTGAAAGAAATCGCTGATAGGGCCTTAAACACACATTTACACATGCATGCCTACAGGAATGCATACAGACTCGCACACATATTTTCAGGGGGGCAAGCATATATTACAATTTGGTTAGACAGTATAGCCTATGTTGTTTTTTCACTGTAAATTGACGCTGTGCCGAAAATCACTAATTTCCAGGGGGGGGGGGAAGACTCCCCCTGTATAGAAAATTACAGAATCAGATAAAGTAATGTCTTTCTTTACTACATGGATTCAAACCAACCACTTGCATGTTTATGTTAGCATGCATCCATGCCAGTAACAAAATACCAAAATATGAATTTGTGATGTTTTTTTCAATGTTTTCCGATCACAAATTGCATGCTTTATCCCTTTTAGCAAAGCCAATGATGACCCCTTTCTGTGACCTATGTGGGATCAAAGGCAAAATATGGTCAAAATCAAAGTATTGCTTAGTAAAACAGCTACTCTCATGCAGTCTCAATTCTGATAAAACTTCTTCCCCAATCCGTTTTTGTATTACATATGAGTGTAGAGTCCAAATGTCAGGAGTTCGTAATTTTAACATGCTTTAAAATTACAACAAAATGTCATCATATGGTTATACATCATATATGCTGACAGTTTAAACTGTTAAAGCTTGTATTGGGCTTAAAGTTTTGCCTAGGCACTGTTGTATAATTCTTAGTGAACATGCTGTAATATGGCCATATCACTTTTGGCGTTTGCCAATTTTTGATCAATCTGAACATGTTAAACAAGTAGTGACTATTTCATGAATGAATTTTGCTCATTTAGGTAATGACATTTTACCCCTCTTCTGTCCTTGGAATGTAGTAAAGTTTTTAAGGTTTGGGATTCATCTTCAAACTATCGGAGATTATATCTTCTTGGACCTCAATTGATGTTGGTTTCACTGTCCTTTCGATTAAGAAGTGCTTCTCACATACACAAAATAAAGTGTCCTTGTGGTGTATGTAATTTGCCTCACTGAAATTAGGTTCTCCATAAATGCAATGTCATAATTATGTCTGTGCATTTAACCAAAATCACAGCGCCACCTCGTTAATTATTGAAAGTTAAGATTATCTACCTCTAATGCTGGTATGTGTGCTTTAGTTCACAGTAATTGATCGATAAACTGTAGAGCGGTTTATTCTATTGTCTGGTATGTTGATTGCAGGACTATGGACTAGTACAGTCAAGTGGGATAGGGTTTGATAGGACATTAAGATTTGATCAGGATATGAATTTGTAAATAATTTCTCTTGAAAAGGTTACAAGGCTTTAAAATGTTTGTGTTGTCTGAAGCAAGTGGCACATATGGGGGGGGATTCCTTGGTAGTGTATGTGTGTAGTCCTGTCCCCACTGAGGCTGAAACTCAGATTTTTCAAAACTCTGAGGTCGATTGGGTTTTTGACCGTTTGGATCATTCGGGGTTTTATTACACACCCCGGAGTTTTATCGAGGGTCAAGCGGGTTTTACCCCCATAAAAAACTTGGGTGAAGCTCAACCTCCGATACCACTCCGGAGTGTCTTGGAGTGTCGTGCTGTGTGGACAAGCTTCGGGGGATATTGAGCGGAAGTGACCTCGTAAGGTCATCTGCCCATCCATGTTCAAATTCGCGATGGTGCACCGCATCACGTCATGGATTTTTTTTCGCTTAATGTAGTGGTAGACTTTAATGAGATATGAAAATCCTGAAATTTTGAGCATCATAGTCCACTTCGTTTTCCCGATAGAGCATTTGGAAATTAGGGGGTTCACCATCAAAGTACCACCCAAGTGAAAGACTAATGTTGAGAGGGTCATAGAATAGTATGAGAGCCCCTCCATCAACTTTGAAACATCATTATCTATGGGTATATTGGTTTAATTCAAATCTGGCTCAGGAAGTTCATAGCATGTGTACTTTTAGAGTTAATGAGGCCTAAATATGCGCCTTTGTTCATTCGGGGCCAGATCTGGGGTTCATAACTCAAAAAGCAAGAAATTTTGTATTGTCCATCTTTTGGTCAATCAGAGTTACAAAGTAGAACTTCAAACAATACAATTATGAACACCTTAGAAGTATTAAGTGAGGTACAGCCCCTTGAAAATGAGTATTGTACTTTTTTTCACAATGTTGACCCCCCTGAAAACCAATGTTGACTTCGACACCACCCCTCTACTCCAGATTGTTGAAGATATACATTAAACACTTTTCCTTGAAAGAACTAGCTTGGTGTCTTTATTTTTTTCACAATAAAATCACACTCAAAGTTACCACGCAAAGGTATACATCCCAGAGGTCATTGTACATGCCACAGTTTATATCACCATATACATTCTATTGGGATATCAGGCACACGTTCTTCTGCTGAAAACAATGAAGACATCAAGACACCACCTGGTTCTTCCAAGAATAGTTCTTTGATGAGTATCTTCAACTACCTGAAGAAGAGGGGTGATGTCGTATGTCCAACCGTGATTTTCAGGGGGGCCAATATATGTTCAAAATGCAGAAAACAAAAAAATACAAAAATTAGGATTTTTTCCAATAGGCTGTAACTTGCTATTACTTACCTAATGTGCTTATTATTGTACTGGTAAAGTCCTGCAGTGTGACTTCAGATTAACAAAAAATGGACATTTAAAAATATTGTTACTTACGTAGTTCTGACCCCCCGAACTTGTGTCCCAGCTGAAAGATATTGGCATTTTTACAACCCAATAACTTTTTAAAATCAATTTGTTTGATTGCCAGATTTCCTTCTACACCAAAAAATTCCCCCGATAGTGATTTTCAAAGTCATGTGGGGAGCCTTCCATTACCATTTTATGGCCCTCTCAAAATTGTCTTTCGGATCGCACAGCATTTTTTGATGGTTGACCCCTAAATTTTTTAATGCTTCTGCGGGAAAAACAAGCAGTATAAGCTCACATTTCAGGATTTCATTTCTCATCATATCCTATCATCACACCAAAAAAGAAAAAAATCCAGACATCTGGCGGTGCAACCTCTCGAGTGTGACATGGAAAGCCATCTTTTGACAAATTCCTGTGTTTGATATCACGCGGGAAATTTCCGGCTTCTGGTATGTTGACTTTCAGTCTACACTCCGATATGAGAAGCAGAGGAGAATGGTCAGGGGGATGATTTCAGAGTTTTGGCCATCGTGTGGACAGAATTTGGAGTGAAGTAAAATAATGGATTAAATTTTTCACCTCCAGAGTTTCAAATCCTTGGAGTTTTGTGACCGTGTGAACATGGCTTATGTGTATCTGTCTGTGGTAAAAATATTGACCTTAAACATAAGGTGCACACATTGTCATGACACTTTCATACATGGCCCTTGGGTAGTGACCCACATGTTGGTTACCTCGTGTGACCTTGGTGACCTTTCACAGCTGTTTGTAAGTCTTATTTATGACAATTCGAGAATAAAACAAAAAAAATATCAATGGCGACACACTTTTGACAACTAACTTGGAGTATTTAGACCACTAAATTCATCCCGTGTAAATTTTATTGCGAGCAAATATGATTTTTCATAAAAATCTAGTTTTACACGTCTTTCTATAGGAAATAGACATACATACAAATTATGACCTTTGTAGGCCTATATGGCAAGATTCCCACAATGGATTTTTCTGATTTTTACGGGGGGGGGGGTGGGGGGGGGGGGGGGGGGCAGGTGGCAGGTTGCCCCCTGACGACTTTGGCCGGGGAAAAATTTGCAAAAATCATGCTAAATGAGCCGTTTTTAGCCCTCTGACCGGGAAAATTGGCCTTTTGAGAGGGAAAATTTCCCAAAATTGGGAAATTTGCCCCCTCAGCGGGCAGGCCTGATGCGCCACTGCTACTTATATCAGTTGTCAAAAATTGTGTCGCCATTGCTTAAAATTGGCCGAAAAATAAGAGACAATTTGCATGGGATCAAACAGCTGTGCTTTGTTGCCAACCATGGCAGCAGGCAACACACATGCGTTTGGTGAACGCTGTAATTTTGTGTTGTCTGCAAGAGGGCACATAGGGAATGCTTTGGTAGTCTGTGTGTATGTACGTCTGTGTCTGGGGTAAAAATGTTGACCCAAATGTTAATCTTAAATATAATTGCTCGATGTTTCCACACATGTGAGCACATTTTCTTGGTACGGTACTTGCATGCAATGGACATGTTGGTAACCTCATGTGACCTTGGTGACCTCATGCAATGACACTTGAGGAATATTTAAGTTGTAATTTTAAAATGGGTGTATCAATTTAAAACTAGCACTATTATATTGTGACTTTCACATTGGGGAAATAACTCAAAGGTAGACTTGATGTATTTATTGTAAATGTAAGTTTAATCAGCTAGACCATCAACCGTCCTGTTCCCTCATCAATCGTCAACTCCTCACTCTAAAGGTCAATGAGGTCGAGTCCCGCCTGGACGAGAGGGGGCGCTATACCACTTTTATGAGTGAACCGCTCATCTCCACATCACCCCCTCGCCCTCCAAGCGAGTACCACTCGAGCTAAGAGTGACCTAAACTTACAAGTTACTGCAAAAACTCTGAAGGCACAATTGTAGGTTACAAAAATTAGGTCTTACCACTATAATTTTGTTTTCATGCACAAAACTCCTATTAAATTTTGAATCTGGACACAGCACAACATTTTGCAAAAATTTCGCAATCTGAAAAGTGCATGTCATTACACCTGGCTTAACACTTTGAATAAAAAGTACCTGGCTGCATGCAAAAATTTACTCAGATTTGGGAACCATTCTTTTGAGTGCAAATACTTTGTTATGCATGAAAATGTGCCCAACTCTCTACACCATATCTTGTCAATAAAAATGCAATTGGCATATAAACTTTTAACAATACAAAAATTACGCAATCACCCCAATGTTGCCGACATTCACGTGCAAACTTGACAATTTGAGAGCGGTGATCTAAAAATAAACCCAAAGCTGCGATTTGCTTATGTAAACGTTCACTGTACGAACCACAAAGGATGCCGACAGCTATCTGCGGTCCCAACTCTTGCTTCCAAATGGGGGTGATCAGAAATCACGAGGTAGCACACACAGACCAAAAGTGACTGAATAAAATATGACGCTAAAATGTATGTTTTGCACAAAAAATCCAAGTGAATGCACCAGAATTTATATTTCAAGAATCCCTCATTTTAACATGAAATCGTTTAAATGCAAACTATTTTGTAAAATTAATCACAAGCCACATCCTGAATTTGCTTTTGATTTATAGCCAGCGCAGGGGCACGCTGACGATTTCACCCAAAAATGGAAACCGATTTGGACACTGAAATTGGATGAACGTGGCACATGTGGACCTGCAAATTTTTTCCTGAAAGAAGATTCTTAGTCACTGTATCATGATGCCTCTTATCCAAACATTTATAAAGGACAGAAGTGTGACAAATCGTGAGTTACCCATATGGTCGCATTGTACAACTGCCAACTTTTAACACAGAAAACACTAAGACTTTCATTGTGGTTACTCCTACTGGTAAACTCGTACAATGATTTTGACAAAGTTCACATGGTTGCTTATACCTGGCACACACTGAAAATATTTGTCCTGGAATGCACAATTCACAATGAACAGTTTCCATTGCACCATGATATATAAGCTATATTCATACACTATAGACTGGACAACGTTTCAAAAAAATCAGCCATCTGGCATTCCTCTTGTTTTACTCAAAACACTTCAAATATACCTCAATTTTCACTTCGCTAGCCATACCTAAATTTCACAAAAATTTCAGCGCGCAAACAATACTGCATACCAATACAGGTGCACGTGCAGGGCGGCGCGCTAAAACAAGCATACTTTCAACATTTTCGGGTGGGTGTGCGCCACACACATGTATATGGTAAATAGTTTTTACATGCGTATTTACTGCACGTCTTCTTATTCTACATAACACTGTCTTTTGCTAATTTATCACATCATAAAATACACAAATGACAATTTAAAATCAGTTCTGGGATGAGACGGATCCATAACAATTCAAGTTCAGATGATGACCACACAGCAGTCAAAGTTTATCGATGCGTGGAGCTGCGAGAAGCATTACGTTTTTTTTTTCACCATCCATAGTCCTCTGGGCACAGACACAAACCAAGAAAAAATAGAGGGGGGGACACTTTGCGAACGTAGTAAGTTCACTTCATTCTACAACTGGGCCAAGTGGCAAACCCAGGAAAACGGTGATTCATGCACATACGTCCACTTTGTCCATCCAAACGTTCACTTCAGGAGTCTCAAACACTACATAGATTCAGAATGCTGAGCACTGTTGTCATATCACAACATGAAAATCACTCGGGTTCCTCCATCCCTCAGTCCGGTAAATCACAGAAGACGTAGCAAAAACAGGCTAAACGTTCTCCAACAAAATCATATTAATTAGCAGTGGTGATGTCTCTATTCACGTATATCCTTGGCGAAAATCAATCCTTATTAGAAATCAAAGTAAAAAATCACATCAGAATCATAGACGCAGCAAAGTAAGCTGAACGTTCTCAGTTCCATAATCCATAGCCCGTCCTGGCCGGCCTGCCAGTGTGCTATCGTGCACACAAGGCAGACGATCTCGCAGCTTGAAGTTTAACTACATCGTGGTCTTCAAAAGTTGCATAAAAGTACCGCGGATTCAACCACCAGATGTGACGAATTGGTTTATTCTTTCACATTGGGGAAATAACTCAAAGGTAGACTTGATGTATTTATTGTAAATGTAAGTTTAATCAGCTAGACCATCAACCGTCCTCTTCCCTCATCAATCGTCAACTCCTCACTCTAAAGGTCAATGAGGTCGAGTCCCGCCTGGACGAGAGGGGGCGCTATACCACTTTTATGAGTGGACCGCTCATCTCCACAATATACAGAATGGTGGTGTGGTGAAAATTTTCCAGAATATACATGTAAGAGAATCTACTGTAGTTTTATAAAATTGGAATGATTTGATTGAACTTAATTTGTGCTTGGTGTAAATAATCCAGGCAGTGCGTGTGACACAATTTCTCGATTGAGGTTTTTCTGTTTAATTTTACATGGAAAGCTAAAGCATGTGTGTGATTGTTAAATCACACACATATGTTATGTGTATGATTGAAAGACAACCCTGTATTTATTGTTTAGTGTAAAAAGGTTGTAGTCTGATGTGTCACTGTACTGTACCTCACTTAAAGGGCCATGGTATGATTGCTAATAGCCTTGTCCCCAGATTTTACCTGAAGTGGTCAAATTTTGTATCTGAAGAAGCTACTATTTTTCTCATTTACCCTGTGAAATCTTATGGCTAAAGCAGAAGGTGTATTGAGTCAATCCTACAATGCACCGGTTTTGGGAAATTTCACCTCATAGGGTCATGAACAGAACTCATTCCAATCTTGCAATTTAAGTACTTTTTGTCACTATAAATTCATGTGCATGACAACCTACGGCGGTCCGGTAAGTACGTAATCCTGTTTCTAAAATTTAAAGAAAAAGTTGGCGTAAATTGAAACCAGCGTTTGAAAATTCTCAAGACAGAATAATACCGAAAGGCATTGTGGGAAAAAGGATGCGGTCCGTAGCGATTGCGTGTTCACTTTTCCGTCAATTCCGTGTCTGCGAGCACCGAAGTACCCGACAAAAACGTTCAATTTTCTCGCTAGGTTCTATAGGTTCAGACCCAATTATGATACATATTCAAAACAAAACATAGTAACGGACCCTCTGATGCAAAAATCTCCATAGAACCCCTTCGTTTTCCGGAGATATTTGAGATTTAGTTTCATTTGCATACATTCGCTATGACGGACTGATAACGTTAATCTCTCGTGCAGTACTAATTTAGATAATATCTTCCGCAGTCTGTGAAAAAAAAAAAAAAAAAAAAAATAGTGTCCCAGATTTGAAAACATTATTTCAAGATATTAGGCCTCTTCAGGTTATAAATTTCCTGAAGGAGGCCGATTTGTATAAATATTTTTAACTTTTTAAAAAAGGTTGTGATTGGTATTTGTGATGTTTTAAGGTTTGATGTTTTTAAACGTAATATAATGATAAAACATAATGACACGATATAACACAATTGTGTTGAGTTGTCGTTAAATTTTAATACTCACTCACTCACTTTTCTCATTTACCCTGTGAAATCTTATGGCTAAAGCAGAAGGTGTATTGAGTCAATCCTACAATGCACCGGTTTTGGGAAATTTCACCTCATAGGGTCATGAACAGAACTCATTCCAATCTTGCAATTTAAGTACTTTTTGTCACTATAAATTCATGTGCATGACAACCTACGGCGGTCCGGTAAGTACGTAATCCTGTTTCTAAAATTTAAAGAAAAAGTTGGCGTAAATTGAAACCAGCGTTTGAAAATTCTCAAGACAGAATAATACCGAAAGGCATTGTGGGAAAAAGGATGCGGTCCGTAGCGATTGCGTGTTCACTTTTCCGTCAATTCCGTGTCTGCGAGCACCGAAGTACCCGACAAAAACGTTCAATTTTCTCGCTAGGTTCTATAGGTTCAGACCCAATTATGATACATATTCAAAACAAAACATAGTAACGGACCCTCTGATGCAAAAATCTCCATAGAACCCCTTCGTTTTCCGGAGATATTTGAGATTTAGTTTCATTTGCATACATTCGCTATGACGGACTGATAACGTTAATCTCTCGTGCAGTACTAATTTAGATAATATCTTCCGCAGTCTGTGAAAAAAAAAAAAAAAAAAAAAATAGTGTCCCAGATTTGAAAACATTATTTCAAGATATTAGGCCTCTTCAGGTTATAAATTTCCTGAAGGAGGCCGATTTGTATAAATATTTTTAACTTTTTAAAAAAGGTTGTGATTGGTATTTGTGATGTTTTAAGGTTTGATGTTTTTAAACGTAATATAATGATAAAACATAATGACACGATATAACACAATTGTGTTGAGTTGTCGTTAAATTTTAATACTCACTCACTCACTTTTCTCATTTACCCTGTGAAATCTTATGGCTAAAGCAGAAGGTGTATTGAGTCAATCCTACAATGCACCGGTTTTGGGAAATTTCACCTCATAGGGTCATGAACAGAACTCATTCCAATCTTGCAATTTAAGTACTTTTTGTCACTATAAATTCATGTGCATGACAACCTACGGCGGTCCGGTAAGTATGTAATCCTGTTTCTAAAATTTAAAGAAAAAGTTGGCGTAAATTGAAACCAGCGTTTGAAAATTCTCAAGACAGAATAATACCGAAAGGCATTGTGGGAAAAAGGGATGCGGTCCGTAGCGATTGCGTGTTCACTTTTCCGTCAATTCCGTGTCTGCGAGCACCGAAGTACCCGACAAAAACGTTCAATTTTCTCGCTAGGTTCTATAGGTTCAGACCCAATTATGATACATATTCAAAACAAAACATAGTAACGGACCCTCTGATGCAAAAATCTCCATAGAACCCCTTCGTTTTCCGGAGATATTTGAGATTTAGTTTCATTTGCATACATTCGCTATGACGGACTGATAACGTTAATCTCTCGTGCAGTACTAATTTAGATAATATCTTCCGCAGTCTGTGACACAGACTACACCGTGGGAAATACTTGCCAGACTGCCATCTAAGTGACAACCAGTGCAAAAATTGTAATGAAAGAATGCATTGTGGGAAGAACACTATACCTATTCTTTTCAGAATCAGCAAGAAAAATTCAATCAAATGAGTAGAAACAAAACATTTAAGTCAGCAGTTTGTGAGATGGCATCTCAAATACCACTGACTTGGGTGTTCTAACCTATGCTGATTCTACCAGAGGTAAAGGGTTAAAAAGCCAAACACGTTCTGAAGGTTGATCTGCACCAAAATTAGAAGTAGACAACAGACAATTGACAATTGCTGTGGAGCCTCTACATATTGCACTGATAAAAAAGATGAAATGTATATTACAAAACAAACATGGAATAATTTTCTGGTTGCATGTCAGTGAAATGCCATTAGTTTTTTTTGTGTCTGCACACGATGGCATTTAAGATGAGCGTCATACTGGCAATCCTAGACCTGTTACTCCACACGCACAAACCAGGGACTGTATCGCGGTGTTTAGTTATACTGCCATCTGTTGGTCAAGATGCCATTAATTATGCACAGATTTCTTAAAGTAGATGTCGTGTTGCATGTGTTTGACTCGGTGGCTATGGCAGTAATTTATTAAGTACCTGTTTGCCATCCCACATAATTGCCCTATGTTTTTAAGCTATATTATAGAATGTGATTCATTTTGGAAGTCTTTTTTTTATCTCTCAAGTGCATTAATTGCATTTTGTCTATACCTGCCTTCGTTTAATTTGATTATTTGATAAATATGCCCGTGTCGAGAGAAATGGGATATGGCCTTTAGAGGATTATATTTCAGTTAATTATACTAAATATGGGGAAAAGACAGACACTGACCTGAAGTGGATCTAGGTTATAACCTATTAAAAAGATGAATTGCTACTCTCTTAACGTTTAACGTAGGCCTACCTTCAAATCAAACGAGTCGTTATTTTATCGTTACGCTTTCTTTAATGGATAATAAAATCAAGTTCTTGGCATGGATATATCCAGAACAGCCTAGTTGTGTGGCAGGCATGTATTCAGTTTCAAGAAGTACCCCAAGACTAATGTTACAGCTTTTCATCACTGGTATGGTTGTCATAAATGTAGGGGCCTAACATTTGTCTAGCACCTACTTCAACTGGAGATTAAATACAGAGCAGGAGACAAAAGCCGGTTTTCTGATTAAAGGGTAATATTACGCCGTTTGTCTTCAGAAATGCATACGGATTAATGCCTTCTTCAGATGCCCAACTTGGATATGATAATTTCCGGTAGGAATTTGAGAGGTTAAAGCCTTGCCCGACCCGCCTGTACCACTGGGGGAGGCGGCAACGTGGAATGGAAGATTTGGGTGTCAACGTCATGGTTGTTGGCCTCAGCCTTTCTGCTGGTGTACAGAGGAGAATATGTTACATGCTTTCCACATAGGTTGAAAGTCTTGAATGTACTGGCATACCTGGAGTAAATGTTTTGCAGCAAGGAGAGCTGGCAGAATACTGCAAGTCTTCAATGTCAAAGGAATTTTTATATCGGATGGTAATATCGAAATTGACACATAATTTACTACATGCCGCTGGAAATGAAAAGAGTGGTAGTAAATTTTGTTGTTGTGTATGTGGCTGTTTACAACTTCAAAATGTTTTACAGCTTTGGAGTGTGTGCAGCATGTGTTCATTTGAACGAAGTGAAAAAAATGTTTTAATGTTATCTGTGGAAAATATTTGAATATAATTTGCAAACACTTTGTCCAAATTCTTGCAGTGGTATTTGTCCTATAAGTAATGATGTTATATTAACTCTATACAAATCTGTGTTATGAAAAAGTGCTTGGATTGATGACTAAATAAGCATGCAGCACAGACAGAGTATAGTTTTGGTGAATTGCATCTTAACCTATAGAAGTGAGATTATTTTTAGCAACATTGGAGTTATGTGAAATAAGCATCTGTATTGAGCAGGAGATGGTTATCTAAAGTAGTATAGTCTGCTTACAATCAGATGTGAGATGGAGCTGTACATGTATGCAGTGATGATACGCACATTATTTGCCATGCTGGGATAATGAGGATGGGCTGGTTTTGCTAGGAGGCAAAGTACAATTGCTGATCATGGTGAAGAGTATACTAAAGCGTTTGTTCATGCTAGATGTTGGTCAGCAGAATATCAAGAATAACATTTTGTCAGAATGATGGTTCAATAGCACTATAACACTTTATCCTATTAAAGTGAATTTCTATTTGAAGCAAAGAAAAACCCTCCCTGTATCCGTATTGGTGTGGAATTTGGCACTGATTGGAAAGCCAAACTGTTGATTGAAGTGCATGGTGTGTAAATACTTGAATTATGTATGATTTGAAGTCACTATTATGTCATGAACGTGCATCTAGTATGAGTGTAATTGTTAAAATATAAATTTGCTTTTTTTCCTAATTTCCAGGCTGTTGGTAAAGGAGCAAAGAAAAAGGGGAGAATCAAGAGGTCTGACGGAAGCTTCTCCGATGCCAGCTCCAATAGTTTATTACGACAGGTAAGTTATTGTAGAAGATAGATTTGCAAACTGTCCATCATGACCTGTTGTGTATGGATTTTTGTAGGCCTATCATGGAGTGCTCGGTCACCGTGAGGGACTTCTGCCTTCGGAAGGATATTGTATTTGTAGTTAAAAATTTAATCATTTTGCTCAACAACCGACTCTCTTAGGCCTCCACAACAAACGAGGCTTATAATATCATGTTGTTGAGGTTTGTGGGCACATTGCTTGGTCGGCAGGAAAGAAAATGATGGTTCGTAGTATTTGATTCGCAACATCTTGAGATACAGATTGTTCTGCATCTAATTCTGTATTGTGGTAACACAGCCTGAAAAGACCTTGCATGCTCCTACAGAGGAATCTTGCTGAGAGTATGTTGCCGTCATGGATACGATTCCATGCCTCTAAATGAACCCTGATACCGTTCATCACTTCATCTTGCATTTTGGAAATCGGGGACAGTGGGCTAGATACCCGAATCCTGCAGAAATTCCAGAAGAAACCTGTGAGACCAAGCTTAGGCTGTCAATTCCATGCAAGACCTCTCTTTCTCGATCCAAAGACTGAACTTTCGCTACTTGCTCCATACCTGCTTGATGCACCAATTTCTCATAAGATAGTTGGTTAACCTTCCTAATTGCTATGCATGACAGACAAAAATATTAAGATATTCTAGGAAAATATAAAATTCAACGTACCAGTCACATGATAGTATAGAAAATGGTTTCCTTTGGGTATTGTAGTATATTTTGGACAGGTTCTATGGAATTACTTGATTGTTATTTTTCAGCATAGTTCCTTTGGGGCTCTATATACATGCTTCTGCCAACAATACCGTGCCCGAATCCTACTGTAGGTCCAACAACTCTTCAACAGCAAGAGTGACATCACTTGCATGATATATTTGCCAGCCAATTCATTATTTGTGTCAGGGAGGAGATGTGAGGTCAGATGGTGTCAAATCTGGGGAATATTGGATGATGAATGCATTCAAATGCCACAGCCCTGCAGTGATGGTGACCACCAACTTGTGACCTGGTGATTGGCCTGATGGTGACATGCCTTTAGTTAGCCTTCCATGTCATTAGGCTTTAATTTTCTCACATCTGCTTCAAACAGGTTAGCACAGTAATTGCCTGGTTACTGTATGGGACCTTTGAAGATAGTCCAGCATATATTAGGAATCCTTTGAAATCCCCAAACCTTTGGAGAGTGCAAGTAGTCATGGGACATGATGAACCTGGGATCAGAAGCGGTGGTACCCAGCTTGTTGAAACCTTTATCATGCCTAGGTCTGGAATGTTCTGAATGTTTTCATGAGCGATGTTTAATACTGGCTATGTAGTGAATATCAGCTTTTGATCAACTGTAACCATATCGCGCACAAGATGTGAATATACAATTACGGTTCTAGTCATATCATGCGCACGATCAGCATTTTCCTTGATAGTAGCAGATAAAGTTGTTCCAGACCTTGGGTCGTTTTCAAGGCGTCTTCCTCACTTCAATTTAGTTTGCTACCTCTTAACCATTGAAAAAAGTATCACGTCCCAAGGTTGCCACCATATATGTACTGATGGTTAGCTGCTGAATTTGGCCCTTTTTATTTCTGCATGCAAATGACAGCATTGCAGCTGATTTTCCCCCAAAACTGATACCTGCTTTATTGACCTTCAAAATAAGACACCATCAATGTGGTTGCTCAATGCACCTGTTGAGCACCAAAAGAGTTGAACATAATGTGTATAGTTTCAGTGGTGTACCATATTATCTCTCTAGCTTGGCTTAAAATCTAGCCCTCATAGCTTTAAGATATCTAGCCAAATTTAAGGTAGGGTCGGTTCAAGTTCTTGATGAACTGATGACATTAAACATGAATGGATAATAGATTTCTGTAATCTGAATGTTAAAACTTAATATATCTAGTAGAATGAATATGTAGGCAGTCATTCAGTAAAATACATATAAGAACATGGTGCTTTTGTTACTTTTTAGAATAGTCTAAAAATCAAACTCAGTATAACTGACCTTTTTTTACTAACAATCGATTTTCTGTTGGTCATTGACAAAAGAATAACAAAATACAGGGGAGCCTATCTTTATGTATCTTACTTAAAAGGACACACCTATGAATCTCAATGCATTTGTTTATTATTATTTATTTAAACACTTAATGAGATTGTAAACCGATACAACACACATGACTGATGCGTGTGCTAGCTGTAACTCTCATTTAGCAGTGACGCCCTGTTTTATGGGGAGTTGCTTAAGCATTGCCACATTTGCATGATGTACAGAGAGAGGCCCATGTGTATAACCATGTGATTTAGTGGCTTCAGTAATCCTACAAATCCACAGTTCATGCTGTATCAAAATTAGCAAAATCCCCCCCCCCAAAATAAAATAAATGTAGCCAATTATCAATGTTAAATATGTCACAAGTATTCATGTGTCCTTTTCAAAATAAGGTCTTTAAGTTGCTTGGGGTTCATAACAACATGCTTACTCCAAAGAAAGTATTTTGAAAGTCATTATACCCTGTTTAGTGTAAGGTGGAACATGACCCCCATTCTTTTGCCACTTAAATTCTACACATTTTGTCAGAGGAGATGCTTCAAATTGTGCCAAAATACACTATAGCTACTATAGTATATTTATCCTATGGTTGCATTATGACCTTGGTCTTCCCTAGTGTTATCTCAATGTACTTTATCAAAGGTCATGTTTCATCTTACAGTGAACACACAATAGTGTTGCATGCAAGCAACAAGTTATGATTGATTTATAATGGATAACCTTGGGGAACTGAAAGCCAAACCGGAGGCTATGTTGCAGCCATTTTTGTGACGAAAGAGCATTTTTTCCCTTTCATTAGAACTAGTTCAATTTCCTTGAGCAGTTGCACGTGACAGTAGACAGCCTTGAAGGCATTCTTTTTCTTCGAAGTCTGAAACCAACACAAATAATCTGCTTAAATAGACTTAACGCAGACAGATGGAATCACATGGATCATGACCTCAAATAATGTGAACATTTTCAAGGCTTTATAGTGGTTTTGATATCCTTTGTATGCAAACAGCAGGCGAAATATTCAGAAGCATAAAATATCTGCTGCAGTAAAAATGTGCATGTTGAGGGCCAAAGCTTATTTATATGCAATATCCCTCAAATGAAAAAATTGCACCTCAACATCATACAGTATGTTTGGTTATGTTAATGACTAAGTCAACTATATCTGCCAATAGAAGCCAACGTTCTAGTAGAATACAGGATCGTTTTCTCTCGTTATATAATCTGATCAGATATATAACACGCAGAACCTTACATGCAGACATGGTTTATGACTGATGCATGTTAGTTAAACTATCAAGTAAAACTGCCGAAGCAATTTATATTGGTATGTTTAGCTAGATTTTTTTTTATTTAGAAAGGATGTAAATATAACTGCGGGTTTGTCACCCACAGTGAAGTCACTTTTCCTTTGAAGTTACGGGTCAAGCGGCTCTCTACAAAGGTTGGCGCTTTGGAATCTATTTTGTTGGTTTATTTATTGTGGGATTTGGGGGGGCATTAGTTGGAAGGGTCCTAATTTTTTTGGCCAGTTTTACCATAACATATCTATATATCACATGAAAGAATGCCTCATATTATGATACGATGTTATGTATGCTATTTTTTTGAACAAGCTGGTTTGAGGCTGTTGTCGGGCCTTTTTGTAATCACTCCCTACGCTGATTCTAAAGGGTATAGGTTCCCTCTTAGAATTGTCCTGATCAATATGGCCCGATTTAAGTCAAAGTTTTTCATCTTGAATAGAATGGCCTTCATCCAAAACCCCAAATGTAAAGCGCTTTGAGAGTTGTGTAAAGCGCTTATAATACTTGCATTTATTTTTTATCTGTAAGTTTTTGCGCCGATTTTCATGATTTTGCAATCCCCATAAGTACTGTGTAAAATAATATTGGTCGACAAAAGGGGCACATTTTCGCTCATAACACCATCAAGTATCCTTTATCCCTAAATTTTCACAGGTAAATTAGAAAAAATAGTAGCTTACTTCTGATACCAACAATTTTTTGATCACTCCGTCCGGTAAAACCTGGGTCCCTGGGGAGAGCTATTAGCGCTCGGGCCCATGGACCTTTAACTATTTCACTTTTTTGGCTGTATGTTAACCCCTGGGCTTGGGCAACACTGTTCAATACAACATTACTGATTGGCTAATTTGCTAATTATGGCTGGAACTCTGAAGGGAGACTAACTGTAGTCCTGGTTTAAATCAGGGTTAGTCCTACAAGTTGGACCTTTTTCCTTTCAATCTGTGAAAGTTTAAATATAAAACGGGTGAGAAAATTCAGTCCTCATGCATGGTGTCAGTTCTGGGCCCACCATAGGAATTTTCTCACCAATTAATTTACACTTCACCATTTTAAAGAAAAAGGTCCCCACTCTTGTAGGACTAACCCTAATTTGGAACCCATTACTAAGTTAGTCTCCCTGTCCAAATACCAGCCTTAATGTTCATTTCATATTCAGTTGAAATTCAGCTTCCATATATTTTAAGCTCCAAGCCTAACACCCCTCGTACCATGAATGGAGGGGGGGGACTTACCAAAAATTTGGGCAAAGGTGCTGCAATGGTTCAAAAATGGTCCTATATGTGTATAGTAAGCATATTTTTTAAGAAATATGACTCTTTCATATTTATATGCAAAAAGTCCCATTATAGAAAGGGATGAAAATGTGAGACCCATATTGCAGCACATATGCACCCCCACTTGCACTGTAAACTTTATGTCTGATTTACATGAAACCAGGACCAAGGGTATTTCAGTAACTTAAGGTGCAACAAGAGATTTCATATTTCAGTGTCCCCTAAAATCTAAGTACTTATTTTTGCCCCTAATGTAAAGCTTTCCATCAAAAATACCCCATCTGAAAGGGGTAAGCTGAAAATGTTCTTTGTTCAAAAATTGTTGAAAAAAATTGTGAAACTTCTCATTTCGTATAGGAGCAAATGCAAAAATGCAGCCTATGTTTTACATTGAAATAAGCCATCAAAGTTGCCTTTTTTCTCTCTAGACACATTCTGTAGCAAAATAAGGTAAGAGATCTATTGAGCATTAAATCGCTAGCAATTACTATTATGAACACAATATTTGGGTGCCTCAAAATCCTCTCGTTGCACCTTTAAGGGGCTGGAATGAAATTTTGGATGGAGTTGACATATGCCAGCATTGGGTCCGTCCCATGACAACATTATCACAGAGTGAGTGTGGCCAATTCTGTATACTTTGCTGCATGTTAGCTGTGTTGAAATACATGCATACGAACTGTCCCAAGATATAATTCCAGCAACTTTAGTATTCTAACTGATATAGGTAATGGTCAATCATTGTCAACATTGCTAGATTTTGAAGGGTTTTTATGTTTTTAGTGAAAGTATATGGCGTTATCTGACATCACAATTGTTTTTCTGCTTACATGAAAATAGAAATAATTTTGTAAGTTTTCATGATTGATTTAGCAGTTCTAAATGAAAAACTAGACCCTGGGTACTTGAGTCTTTATACAATAGATAAGGTCTTTGGGGTCAAGGGTGCATATAAAAGAATTAGTCTATCAAGACGCCTCACTGTATCGCTGAGGGACTTGGTTCAAAGGCGTAGTGAGGCTTCTTGCGCAAATAGGATAGTTCTGTTCAAGCAATAATGTGCCAATCAAAGTATTATGCAGTAATCATAATGGGAGATTGTACCTCTAACTGATTGCTTGTGGCCAAGATTATCTTTCTAACTGAACCCTTTCTTTAACCACAAGATAATTCCTGACATAACACAAAACAATGCTGCCAGACAGTATTATCACATTTGTTTGACCGCAATGCATCACACAGCATCTTAGTTTGTATTGCCCATAGTTCACGAAAGTTTACGGAAGATTTATGCATAAAAAATAAGACAAACAAACACAAAATATATGCGGAAAGGCGGTGCAAGAGACTTGCCGTGAGAGGGCGCTTCCACATCGTGTACAGGGACCGTGGGAAATAAAAATAAAGCACGCCTTGATGAAAGGCTAGTCAAATATAATAATGTTAAGCTGTAGTTGGGTTAGTTCTTGCATCAGTTGTCAGCAAAAGTTTTTGTTACTGCTCTCACATAAAATTTCTGATCAACTTAATTTCTTCAGTTTGAACTGATTGCAATGTAAAATACTGCAAGGTAAACGTGCCTCATCCCCCCTGGACAAATGGCAGTCTGGAACATGACCTCAGATGACCTTTGTCTTAAACTGACATTCACAGATGAAGGAACCCCTATGCACCTTAACCCAACTCTGATTAAATTGGGCTAACTTTTCGAAGGAAACAAAAAAATGACCCGCCGTGCATACCAACTACCAACTAGAACATGACCTCAGAACTTGACCCTTATCCATGGCCTTGGGCATCATCCACATATGAAGGAATCGCGATTTGCGTCCTTAACCCCCAAGTTCTGGGTTTAACTCGGACTTAGAAATTTTCGAAGGAGATGCGGAAAAAACGAAAACCTAACCAACTGGAACACACAAGTGCACCCTCGCAATATCTCCCTCTGCTTTTCAAGCGGGGATAAAAATAGAAAAGCAAACAGGTAAGCTAGTGATCTGAAGATGACCTTGAACTACTGTAGATTGTTTTAGTAGTGCAGTATTTTAACAGGTTAAACAGTGGAGTAGTTTCAAGTATGTTCACAGAGCTGTCTACTGAAGATAAGTGGCTACAAATGCCAAATTGTTGACTTAGCCACTTTTATCATAGTACGTACAATGATGATAAACTATCTTGAGGCAACCATGGAAGGTACATGCAGTTAGTGCTAGGTGTTAATTTAGAATAAAAGTACGGATGTTGCTTTTGGTCGGATGTCATGAACTGGGGTTACACTAAAATGGGGGATCTGTTACCAACTCACTTTTTTCAGTTTAATTCCATTAATTCTTAAACTATTTGACTTTGTTCAAAGGATTTTGAAGTCTATTTATTGCTAGAAGGCATGCTCTTTAAGATAAAACCACTTTTCAGCCCTATGGATTAGTATTATGAGAGTTGTGGTTGAAAACCTTCAGCTAGGTAACAGGGGATACGGCGGGGGGGGAGGCGGGCATAGACCATACACAACAAAATGGGTGTGAAAATGGGCGCTATAAAGTGAAATAAGTGAGAAGTAAACCACTTGTGGGGCTCAAATTGCACATACACTGTCTTAATTATAGATCTAAACTCATGATACAAACTAAGGTTCCATTAATTGTAATTAATTAAATTAGTAAGTAGATGTAATTAGGTAAACATTTTGATCACTTTTGGGAAATGTTCAGCTGTTCTGTGCTAAAATATATCCAAAAACGATGTAGAAGCTTGGATTAAACTTGAGGGGAGGAGAGGACGAAAAGGAGCTTGCAGGTTAAGAAAAAAGGGAGAGAAAGGAGCAGATAAAAACTCTTCTTAATAAAAGGTAATTAGCCTAAGACGATTAATAATTTCATGACCCAACGTCATCTGCAACCCAAATTGTGGCATTTGGGGGACCTGTATGGAGTAACATGAGTTTAGAGACAATTGTTTCTTCTCTTCTTCCCCGGTAAGTGCAAACTCACATAGGTGAGGATAAGACGCCTGCGTGATGCGCATGAGTCGGAGCAATTTGACGCATGTAACTTAAGTCAGGTGCAAATTATTATACAAGGTGCAAGTAAAAACGGCATGGTATGAAGAGGAAAATATTCAGGTGCATTCCCTCACAAGGACGGCCTTGAAAGCGTCGAAGGAATGGATATTTGCTGGATACACGTAAACATTCCATTCCCGGTGGTACGCGGGAAGAAGGAATTGCTGTAGGCTGAAATTCTGGTGTGTGGTATCACTGGAATCTTGATGAGTGACCTCTGGTGTAGAAGATAGTGGGAATGAGGTGATGCTTCCAGGGGAGTCACCAAGCCAAATCTGTAGATTTTGTACATATGTTAGTCGACTTAGCATGCGTCGGTCCTGGAGTGATGTCCAGTTCAGTGCGTGGATCATGGTGGAGACACTGTTGTCCTATCATAATCATTTGTGACGAAGCGTGCCGAACTCCTTTGGATTTGTTCCAGCTTTTTGGGTTCCGATGAGTATGGAAATACCATGCTGATGGACAATACTCCACAGTTGTCTTATGAGGTGGTGTAGGCTGCTTCTTTAACTTTGACTGCAGTGCTGATGATGTTGAGAGACAAGAAGGCCCTGGTTGCTTTTGCTTTTTTGTGATGGAGTCGACAATGTTGTTAAAGGAGAGTCGGAGAATCCAGGAGGCACTCCTAGGTACTTAGCAGAATTCACAACCGCCAGAGTGTGGCCATGGATCTTGTATGACGCGAGATTGGGCTTGCGTTGTGGTCACTGTAGAAAGTGGCATTTCGTTCGTTAGCATTATGAGTATGTAATGTCAAACAAGAAAGGTTGTAGTATACAACTAAAGCATGATTAAAATTTGGTTATAGGAATAGATATGATTCATGAAAACAATACACTGTACTTAGGTTAAAGACCTGAGACATGTGCTCAATGGCTGCCGATCCGTGTATTTTTTGCGTTTTCGGTATGAAGTTTGTAACATGTCAAACAGGTTTATAGCTATGGAATTACAAATTTCACTTAGTATTATAAGTAAGAAATGGCCCCTGGTACACTGTAAGTTACCATATAAGGTTTTGTCATCTTGATCAAAATTGACCCTTTATAATTAATGGATCACCCTGTCGAATATACGTGGATCACCCTGTATCCTAATATTTGATCAACTTGGACGAAAACCATATCCTATATATTTCTCTTAAAGAAATTATAGGATTAGTACTTGAATAAAAGAGGTTAATGACTTCAAATGACCTTTTTTTGTCAAAAATATAAGTGAATTTGACCACCCTGTTGTTCAAAACAGAACAACATTTAGTGATCTCATTTATATTTTTGAATGGGCCTTTGTCATGTCTTTAAAATCCACATTTCTGTTTTGACCTGCACATTTTTGGGAAAAAAAGCCAAGGTATATTAAAATGACAAAAAAAAGTAATTTTTCTTATGTACACCTATAGGAATTTTACCCCACCCTGAATATTGTCTCTCGTTTGGCCATATCTGAAATCTTTGTAGTATAAGCTTTCCAAAAAGTATACTTCTATACAGTTTAATTGTGTAAGGGGAAAAAAAAGTTTGTGTGAGGTAAATACCTATTGGTGCCTTTTTAGCATTTTGACACTGGTAACATTTTTTGTACACAGTTCATGACATATGGCCCCTTAGAGGGGTCATGCCTCATGGTCTATAATGCAAGAGATGTCATAGGTTCTAAGTCATTATTTTAGTGAAATGTAAAAATATGGTTTTCCCTTGTGGTATGAAGCCACAGACAGTTTCATAGGATTTGTTTTAAAAAAGAGTTTTTTCCCTAAATTTCATATAGGTTTTGCCACATTGGGAAGAGGTCTATTGAAATACTTTTTAGTTGATAAGTAACATCAAAACACTACGCATTTGATATAGCACATGTCCATTAATTTTTTCTCCAGTGGAGCTTCAGTGGCGGAAATTTTTTTGTTTTTAATGAACTGGAAGTTTCCCTTAAAGGGATCAGCTGTTAGATGATGTCTTGAAAGTAGAGATTAAAATTAAATGAGTTGAACCCTTGACCCAAGAACGCAAAAAGTCCAAATTTGGACGAAACTTGATATGTGGTCGTGCTGGACACAAGTATTATGTATGCCAAAGTGTGATGGTAAACATTCATATTAATGAGCTTATTTTACATATTTGTTCTGTGATTGATGGCCCACAGATATACTTTGGAATATTGTGAGCACGAAAGCCAGAAAGATGGCCGGCAAAGTCTGAACCCTGCATTGGGAAATGTTAAAGAGGTAGTATTTCCCGAATCTCAGCCTGACCCCACCACTCACTCCATCATTCCTGAGATTTTGGTTAATTAGGCAAAAAAAAAAGTACTTTTGTCTTCTGGGAACCTTTGACAAAAAAAAAGCAAAGTGCCACGCTTTTTTTTTTTTTTTTTAGAAAAAAGGCTCTGTTCTATGCGCTTTTTTTTGGAAGCTCTGCTGCCCTCGTACCAAAAGTTTGAATCACAATCTGGGGTGTGCCAACCAGGTCTCCCATACTCATCCCGCACCTGGCAAGAACCTGTCTGCAGTTGCATTGAAGATAAAAAGGCCGATTGACTGGAACAATCATGCTGCTGCTGCTTCATCAAGGAGAGACGTGGCCAATTCTGTAGCAATGCCATAGCAAAAATCAAAATTATCAAGTTTGGGATCCTGTTTTCATCCTTGTATTTGTAACTAAATTGAAATATACTCGATTGAAACAAATCAAGAATCGCATGCCTTTAAAAGGTTCAAAATGCCAGCGAAACATCATAATGTTGCAATTCTGCACCTTTAGAAGAGTGGCAAATTCGCACAGGGGAGAGAAATCCCTTCATTATTCCGAACAAAAACACAAAATTACATTTTAAAGGCACCATTATCAGAGAAACAACTCGCCATCACTGCTGAATAGATGTTTTTAATTAATTTTTAAATACAACTGTACAATTTTAACTTCTAAAACTTATGCAATTTTCCTCCACCAAACATGCCAAATCTCCTAGCATTACGGAACTGTGATCCACGGCTGTGTAAGACAGCTCGTGTTGACGTAGTGCGCCGCCAATAGTCTACGATGTCCTCAATCAGACCGGCAAGAAAAGAGAAGGGGGAAATATCGCAGCCAATTTTGATTTTCAAAGCTATGCGCGCGGGTCAGAGACAAACGTTTTTTTTTTTTTTGCCTTAGAAAGCTGGGGCACAAACAAATTTTCCCCCCCCCTTTCATCTCATCTGTAAAAAATATTTTGTCTGATTCTTTTAACATTATGTTGTTCAAGCTAAATATGGGTTGTTTAAGGTTACCGGCACTGGAAATTATTCCATTGATATCACTATGTGATCCAATTGTACTATGAGTTACAATATGCCTATCCTCCACTAAGAACACAGTTTAGTGGTTGTACGTATGCATACATTGACATGAACTGACCTTTCAGTGTGATCAAGGTATCATATATCATACCCAAACCCAGGGTGGTGTATTTTCTAAATACGTTGTGAATGAAAGCTACTGAACTGTCCAAGGGAATTGAGATTTTAACTAGCTCATAGTGTTTTGGCCTATGTAAGATGATTAATATATTGGTGAAAAGTAGCTGGGAAAACAAATTAAGAATAAAAGGTATTGTTTTTTAGACGCTGCTGTGTATCTATCGGGTCATATCACACAGTAAAAACGACAGCATTATTTTATGTAGAACACAAGGCGCAGCCGCGTTGTTTTTCTATGCTAAAAATGTGCTGTCGCCTATGTGATGTACACATAGATAAGAACCTGTTGGTACATAATTACTAAAATTATGTAGCATTTTATCCAATGAACTATCAGCTTTTTAAATCGCTCAGTCTGTTTGTTACTAGCACCTCCGAATTGGCGAGCTGTGCTCGGCGTCTCGCGTTGACACGTACGCGCTGTACTGTGTGATATCGTCTCATATCACATGGCTAGGAACCAATGAATTGTCGTAAACAATCTCAAGTGTTTAAGAATATTGAATAGATACTAGAGACTAGCCCCATGTTATGTTTTTTTAAAAATGACAGGCGAGCTGTTAAAAGCTCTTTCTTGAAATTCCCAGAAGAGCTGCAGTAGAGCTGTTACAAAAATTTAATGCCATGACGTGACACCAACATACACCTATTGATGGTTGTCGAATTCGGCTACTCTACCCCTCCAGAACAGCTTATTTCTACTATTGGGACAATGCACAAGCAAGAACTGCATGCATATTTGTACAAATCAGAAAATATGGAATAAATGCTTGAAATGTGCACGAAGCTTTCTGTGAAATGAATATTCTGAACTGAAACGTACGTTAAATGTTCTAAACTTAAGCGTTACTATTCAAATTGTACGCGCGGCCCGGTCACATTTGACACTCGGGCCTCATTTGTCTTTGACCCGGAAGCCGTGCTACACAATAGTCGGGGCTTAAGGTTCAATAAATGTTTGTCAATAAATGCTATTACGTGCCCTGATTGGTTTTAATTATATAATTACATTAATTTATGCCCGACTATGTGTACGATAACATTTTGTCCAGTAATCAAGTCTGAAGGCTTTTACCATTGTAGGTACAGTATTTAAAGTTTTGTATAACGAAAGCTACACTGTTTTTTTACTAATTTACTCCTTTCCAAGCGAGCGATGAATCGCGCGTGGTCACCTGTTCAGGCGCCGCAAGGCCGCGTTAGAGCGATCGCGCCCTCAAATACAGTCCCTGTTAGCCAGTAGTTGAGAGGCATCTTCCAGTAAGTCTCACTTCATGAGTCTGAGGGCCTGGAGATGCGGCTATTAGCAATCGGGCCATGTGGACCTTTAAAATTCATACACTTTTGGAGGAAAACAAACCAAAACGTATCATATTGCGATATCATCCCATCTATATACAGGAAGGGGGGGGGAAGGGGGAGTTGAGGTGAATAGCGACCCTGCAATTTATGTCTGCCTATTTGCATGTCCAAGGATCCACAAAATCTATGAGAGGATGTTGAATTTTTGCCCTGAAGTTGAATTCCAAATGCCTCCATCGGTAGGATTGGTTCAGTCAGGAGGTGTTCTTTTAACTTCCCCTTGCATTCACATGTCAACTTTGTGTGGGGGTAAAATGTCTGCATTATGGGAGGGATTTCCAGCCAACAAAATGTTACTTTTAAGCTTTTAATATCTATCTATCTATCTATGCACCATGTCCCAATATAACGTTGGCTCCTTCGACAAATTAGACCATCTATTCCTATCTTGCGCTTCCAAATATGCCTTGTGGAAGGTGGTGCCCACAATGATGTCATCTTCCCATCTCTTCCTTGGTCTTCCTGTCTTTTTGTGCCTGCCTACAGTTTTCCATAAAAATGCGTTTGGGTATGCGGATGTGTTCATTCTGCACAAGTGACCAAACCAGGTCAGCTGCGAGGCGTGATTCGAGCTAGGATCCTTTTTTGGTTGAAATGCAAGGAGGAGATTCTTGACAGAAACTTCTTCATTCCCGGATCTTATCCTTCCAGCTGATTTTATAATTTTTCTGTAGCTTGCATCTCAAATGCTTCCACTTTCTTCATGTCATTCTTTTTGATTTGTCCAAGGGGGGGTTTCAGAGCACATACAGACGCCTGGGTGACTAGTGGAATTAACACGTCGTAATTTTTGGTGGAGATGAGATGTCTTTCCTCCAGACTTTCTGTAATTTCCCTAGTGCTGTTGATGCCAACAATAATCTGGCTTTTTGATTCGCTGGTGGAGTCGTTTTGATGGTGTTAGCGTTAATCCCAAATACTTGAATCCTGTTAACCTGCTCAAGTGGTGAACCATCAAGCTGGATCTTAACTGGGAGCTGGTCATCACTGGAGAATACCATAGTCTTTTGTTTAGGTATACGATCTTCCATCCCATATTTCTTGCTGGCATGATGCACTTGCTCATCAAGGTTTGCAGATCGTCCCTCTGAGTCAGCGATGAGAGCTATATCGTCAGCAAAACGGAGGTCTTTTATTTGTATCACATCCACGGTTATGCCCAAGTTTTTACAGCTATCAAGGCTTCTACTAAGATGTATTCGAGAAATAGGTTGAAGAGTCTGGTGATAGAATACATCCCTGGCGACGCCAATAGTTTGTTTCCAACCACTCTGTAAGATTGTTGTTAAGTCTGATGCAGCTTTTAGCCTTGGTATAGAGATCTCTGATAATGTTGATCAGTTTTTGAAGCACACCATAATGAGCATCATCTGTAAAAAGGCCATCGTGCCATACTCGATCGAAATGCCTTCTTGTACTACAATGAAGACAGCAAAACCTTCCCATCTTTCTTCTCTAGGCGATTTTGATAGGAGCTTCAGGGCGAAGACTTGTTCAATTGTGGAGCGGTCAGGTCTGAACCCTGCTTGTTCTTCTGCTAGAATGGCTCTACATCTGGCTTCACGGCTCCTTATAATTTCCAGAAAATTTTGCTGGAAGGGTTAATCAGGCTGATGGTCCTGTCAGTTCTCACACTTGGTGATGTCTCCCTTTTTGGGCATGGTAAGAATGATAGATTTTGGTGGTTTTTTTTTTTTTAAAAGTTGCAGTTTTTTACTTTTTTCAGATATCATTGCAGATATTTTGCAAGTTGGTCATGATTCACTCACCACCATGCTTGAGCAGTCTCCCTGGGATCTCATCAGAACCAGCGGCTTTTCCTGACTTCGGCTTTTTGACAGCTGCTTCATCAACTTCAGACCTGAGAATGTATTGGTTCATACCAGAGTGAACAGCAGTCTCTGTATTTGATGGATGAAGACAGGATGGGTCAATGGTAGGCTGATGATTGTAGATGGGGGCCTTACCATATTCACACCATCTTTGTTCTATTTCAGCTGGATTGGAAGAATCTCACCATTACTACTGCTGCGGTATAGAGTTGAATGTAGGTCTTCTATCTACGCCCTTATTATGGTCTTGATGTGTTGAAGACCTCTTTGCTAATTTTTGTTAATTACCAATACCAATCTACAAAAAGACATTTAAAAGCGCCCTAACCAGTGAACACAGCGCTGTACCAATAAAACCTATATAATGTACAACAAAACATGAGTGAAAACATTAACAGTACATATTTAATTTCTAAACAAAAACAACAAGCCAACAAACAACCAAACAGGTGATTTTTAAAGACATGCGACTTGAACATTTGAAGAGATGTTGCTTTCCTGATGTTTCCGTGTCAGAAATGTTTTTCCAAAGGTTGTGCAGCTACTTGAAAAGGCACTATCACCATTTTACTGTCCGTGTTCTTGGAATGTGAAGAAGGGTTTTTGTCGTAAGATGAACGAGTGGAATAATGTTTGACGTTGACTGAACATGAGTTGTGAGAGATAATCAGGAGCTAGAGAATGAACACTTGTATACATAGACGAGGATTTTGAAATGAATCGAGTCTTGATTGGAATCCAATGGAGACGATACACTACAGATTACTGGGATGGTCACGTCCAACTAAGAATATAAGTCGGGCTGCTCTATTTTGTAGCCTTTGGAGCCGTGTTAGATCATGTTGAGTGGCTCCAACAGCAAGCTTCCATAGTCTTATTCTGGAGAATTTAATTGATGAAACGCAAGTTTACAGTGTCTTGATCCATATAACGGCATATGCGAGATATATTGCCGCAGGGTAGCTGAACATTTCTTGCGACGATATTTGATCAGTCATAGACAAAACAAGGGTCTCAAACATAATTCCAAGATTTCTGAGTGATGTTGTTGGTGCTATTCTGACATTATCCAATACAAGTATAACGTTCTTGAGACGAGAAAGGGATATTGAATGAGCCGGCAATGATGGAAATTCAGTCTTGGATTGATTAAGTTGTAGTTTGGTTGCGAAACATCCAGTCTTTTATTTGTTGATACATGTTGTCGTTTGCAAAGGGAGCGTCCTCACATGCACCAGATATTCTTGGATCAAATGCATACATTTGCGTATCATCGGCATATATGGTAGCTGATGTTATTACTGCGCAGTATCTTGCCAAACAGGATGCGTATAAATGCTGTATCCTAGTGGTCCCATGATCGAGTCTAGTGGGAGAAGCCATTTCCATTAAATGACTGTCTGATGAGAGCCTGAGATACACACTCTGTTTTTTCGATGACGAAGATAGTTATTGAACCAATGCAAAGCTGTGCCTGAAACATGAAAATCTTGATGTAACCTGTGAAAAAATATTGAATGATCTATAGTATCAAATGCTGAAACTTAGGAGGTTCGAGCATAACAAGAAAACCGACATGTTGTTTGACAATGGCAGGATATTAAAAATCATTTTTACTCGTAGAAGAGATGATTCAGTGGAGTGGAGAGGCCTTGTAAGCAGACTCAAATTTTCAGTCAAGTCATTTTCTTCAAAGGCTCAGTTAAGCGATCTGCTGCAGCCCATTTCTATAACCTTGGCAAGGACCTATGTTCGACACAGGACTTGTAATTCTTGAGCATAGTTTTTGTCAACGTCTGTTTTTTGATAATTGGTGGATGAGCGCGTCCTTTGAGAGAATCAGGGAAAACACCTGATGAGAAGGTAACATCGATTAACCTTGGCATAAATGGAATAAGGCAGGAGAGGGCTCCTTTAGAAACCATGTAGGGACTGGGTCGATCAAACAAGATTTGTTTGACAACCTCTTTAGTAAACCAACGACTGTCATCCGTTATTGGCCTAAAATCATTCAACCTACAGATTTCCGGAAGGGAGTCACTCTCCCGCCCTACTCCAATTAAATCTGTAAATAGGTTTTTGATTTGTCATTATGTACTGATTGTGTGATTTTAGTTATGTCAGTGTGATTATTAAATTTGTAACGGTTTATGTGTAGGCTGGTAGGGGTACATGTCATGGTTATAATTAATAGGTGTATATTGGGTGGTATGTCTTACAATCCACATTTCTTATTTTATGGTGGGTGGTTTGGACATACGTTTACATACAGGTAGGGGGATTGGGAGGTTCGACTTCTATCTTTTTCCCATTCAATTTGGCTGGATTCCACATCAGATGTTTAATTTCTTTGAATTGGTAATCTAAAAACAAAGAAATTAGTTTGAGTCTAACATTCTTTACGTCTTTTTTAGCTGTTGGAAGTCATGAATTCAAATCTGCAAAACTGGTCTTACTGTTAGCATACTGATGTGATTTCTGGAGAAATATCTTAGAAAAGACCTTTGACAATTTTTGCTCTTAAATATCGGTTTATATGCATGAATTGTCATCACTTTGATTTTTAAAGCTAAATAGACAAGAAAATGGCTAAATGGGTTGACCACAATGGATTTTTTAACAGGTAAAGGTGCTAATTAAGATTAGATATCCCCGATATTGATTAAAAATCATCTTCTAAAATTTAAGAAAAGTTGATCTTCTATAGCTCTCCCACTTCAGTGAGTTTTATTAGTTCATTAAAAAAGAAACTTAATTGTATCAAAATCTGCAACGTTGAAGAAAAATAGGGCATGTATCATATAAAATATGCGATCTTTAAATTAGAACGATGACTTCTTGAAGTCTCCTTTACAAGGAGCCAAGGAGCCAAAAATTTCACAACTAGATTTGCATACTTCAGGTGGACTGACCACATCAGGTGTCCTAGCTCGCTTGTGAGTTTTTCTTTTACTTCCATTCATCCCTGTGGCTGTGGTCAAAGAGTAGGAATGTTGGTTCAGACTTGTCTCCGTTTTTCTGTACTTTCCATGGCCGTCCATCTGTCCCTGATTAACTAAGGGCTGCCAAAAAGAGATCACATGCGGACCCTTGTTTACCCTTCAATTAGATATAATGGGTCTGGAGAGAATGGTCATTCTAAGGCTGTACTCCAGTTGAACTCAAGTTGGAAATAGTGTCATGACATGCCTGTGTCAACCTGGTGAAAACACTGCATAATTGCCTTATTTCAACCTAAGATTAGTTAATCAAGCGTGTGTACACACTACATTTAATTAAGATACATCTCTACACACTAGCAGAAAACAACAAAGAGGAAAACAAGTGTGCTTACTGAAAACAGGGCCTAGGTGAGGGTAAAACCAACACACAAATCACCCCTTAATGCAAAGCGGCACCCTCAGAGACGGCACCCATGCATGACATTAGGCCCATTGGCATAGGCGCAGTTCTGAGGGGAAAAGTGCTTCAGAGGGAAAGTCAGTGCGTCGGGGGGGGGGGGGGATTGTCCCGATCGTATGGTTGCCTCCAAAAACGACCGATTTTTCCGTGATTCCCATTCTAACTAGTAAATCTCTACTCGAACCAACCATTTCACTAATCGAAAGAAGCTGATTCGCTTTGTTGAATTTTAAAGACAATTTATTTTTTCGTTGAAATAAGGAAACTCATACACAATATACTTTTTGCTAGTGTGTATCATGGGCCCTCGTTTCATTTTGATTTTTGTGCTTATGTGTGTGTATAATGCTGTGAATAGGAGGGCGGTGCTGAATTCAAGGTTATGCAATTTATCAATTTATATAAAATTGACTCACTGTCATCTCAAAAGGGTAAATGTAACATTTCACTTAAAAGGCCTATTCCAGAAAAGAGAGTAGGTAATTTCTCGGGGCAAAGGGTTCGGGTCCATAGGTGGGTGTGTTCAGTGTTTCAGTCAAACATCATTTAGTGAGTCACTTGAGTGCACTATTGAAAAATGTTTTAATGCGCTCACCTGACTGGATGGGTATTGTTTCAAGATTTATCATTAAGGGGTAGGTTACATACGGGGTTCAGAACTGGAAGGGCAAATTCATGCTTGCATCGATTTTCAGGTCTGTTGAACATGCGATATGCTTTTATGTGGAAAAATTTGGGTAATTCATCAGTGTTGCGTGAAATGACCTTGGGGAGTGGGTCATATGAGTCTGTTTAGGGTTAAGAGTCAATGTAATCTAGAAAAAAAGTATATTGACCGGTTGTTTTAATGGTCCTTTAGCAGCAAGGCATGGGCTATCCTCGCTTCTACAGCTTTTCTGTGATTGCTGTTTGACCCACTGCACCATTGATACCCAGTTCCCTATAAGTGTGATGTCAGTTGGGGTCACTTTCCCTATTTGTGACTTAGATTATAATTGCTGCTAGGCCATCTGGTGAGACCTTGGTTGGAGCCACTTATCTCATTGATCAACAAAAATCTTTGGCATATTTAATCTTGGAACGGTGCATGAGCCAGGCTTGAACTAGTCCCATGGTTACTAAATCACTACGTCAGTGAATACCCCTACATATACTAAAGTTCTTGAAATTAAGTACATAACTGTGAATTGTGTGCATGTACATGACCACTTATCAAATGTTAAATATACCACAGAATAACTTCCAAATATCACTGTGGCCATATTTTCTTCTTCTTAACATGACATACTTTTTAGAGGCGATATGAATGATAACTTATTGTGTATAACTGATTCATCATTTCAAGTTACATACAGGCCTTCTTTGGCATTTGAAAATTGTAATTAATCGATAAATTGTTATATAGGATTGCAATGGGTGTAGTACAACCATTTGGCACATTAAAGCGTGAATGTAATGCCTCACTAAATCACTATATCATCTTTCATCAATCTTCTGACAATAATGCATGCAGGATACAAACATTCTGCATAATATTGTACTGGCGGTCAAAGGGGACGAGCAGCTTGGAAAAAAGGGGGAGATTGTTTCCACAAGCGCATTTTAAACATTTGAAAGAATCATTTGAAGAAGTTAGTTTCATGATTAAAGACACTATCTGTGATTTCCCAAAAGGTCAGAATATTTTGAATTTGCAGGAATAGCTTTACAATGAAGAATAAGCCTGTAAATTTCTCCTAACTTACCTTTTTCTAACTGAAGAACTAACGAACGGAAGGAAAACGGCAGTGTTCAAGGATACAATCTCCATTGAATTACGTGTTGTATTAGTTTCCGTTCGGACACTATGACTCAATTTCCGATTTCGTCCTTGATCTTAAGTTGCTTCTGTCCTATCAATTTTTAGGGTAGGTAGGAAAAAAATACTATTGCTTGTTACAGACAAATTCAAAAATCAGATATTCTGATTATTTGTTCGATTTTCTTGATTTAGAGCAAATCACTGATATTGTCCTTTTAATTTTTCTGGACTTAGGGTTATATTATGGCATATCTACTGAAACAAAAAGCTCATTTAAAATAATGAACATGAATAAAACTGATTTTTAAACAGCAACACTAAAAGGCCTGTTAATTTTCTGAGAGGTTGATACTGTGAAATGTTTGCAATATAATATTGATGTTGTAAGCTTGCTGGCTGCAGCCATCTGTAAACTTGCCCAGTCTGCTGAATGCGTTAGAGCTTGTGAACCGACTGGGCGATTATTCCCCTACCCATCTTAAAAACCCCCCTTTCCAATGTCCCATGGCTGAGATTCTTAGCCGACCTGCCGGCATGTTAATTACTCTCAGTATGTCCAATGTACTTGAAGACATTCTAGCAACTCTGGGATTGTTGTTTTAGCTTGTGTCCGCAACACAACAAGTGGAAACAAGACAAGGGAGCGTGCCGGGCCCGTTTACAGGACTCTAACTTTGTGGCCCCCTTCTTTTTGTGTTTTTGGTGATACAACGATCGGTGGCCCCACACCGCACGAAACCAAGCCTCTCCGAAGCCCGAACACCTAAGGAAACCTTATTTAATAAGCTAGCGTGTTTTCTTAAGAACCAACTCTGGTATGCACATTTCATTTCCCCTCTGTAAGGGAAAACGCAGTATTCCGTCTTGCATGTTTTCCGGAGAAGGCACCCATTGGTGAGTGAACATACTTAGTGGCTGCTTGGATGGCATTCTGGGCCATTGCAATGTGAAGCTTCATGTCTCGGCGGGCTCATCAGTGCTCCATTGTAAGGCAACCTTCACGGGTGCCCCCCAACACACACACACTACCCTACCTTACCCTACCGACCCAGGCTTTTTATAAACTTGCCTGCCCACTGTCTGTATGCATGCATGTGAAAAGAGAGACTGAGTTGTGCATAGGGAGTCATGCAGTACCATAGTGGAGCAGTTCTCTGCCAAGCTTGGTTAGCCAACAACATTTGTGTGGAGCAATGGAGCTGCCATCCTGGGTTTTATAAGAGTTTACACATAATTGGGAACCTATAAGGGATACTGCTGGACAGTTCCCAAATGACAAATAAACGCTGCAAACCGTGGATACCTATGCAACGCCAGCTAGTATGTGGCGGGTAAGTATGCGCCTGTGCACACAGTACTTCTACCCTTTTCTTTTGTGTCTTTGATATTTTGCCTTTTTTCCCCCTCTTTCGCTCTCGTGATCAAGAGAGAGGCACGCAATTACTTGAGGAGGAGAAGCGTTGCACGCTAACATGGTTTATGGAATTATACTGTCTACAAACGTTAGTCATGCATTGGAAAACAAGCTTGGCAATAATAATGCGTGGCTGCTTCAAAAGCAAGCAGTGAAAATGAAGAGTCAACCATGTCCTGCTAGCATTCAACAGCATGTGAACTACACACATACTCATATACTAGTATCATGATGTAGTGTTTTTATCACAGCTGCATGATGAACCAGCAAGCCATCTAGCTTTGCCTAGCTGGCTGGCTGCGCTGTCGTGTCGCTACATGTACATTTGTGTCAGAGATTCTATATGCACATCATGCTGTTTGAGCTCTTGTCACCAACGAGGGCCCCATCCTCATGCCGCTGCACTCGAACCATTTCAATTTTTACGCTGGTTTATATTTGTCTGCGGCAGTGCTTAAAATTTACCATTCACCCATGGGTTAAAAATTGAGACTGCTTAGAGGAGCCAACTTGAACATGTAAGATGGAAAAATTATGCATACCTCATTTTGTTTTGTGAAATTTATAGCCAGTTTTATAGGGTGAATTAGAGGAATATGTTAAGTTTAATATTGTGTAACAGATAAACACTATTGATCCCGGAATAGCAACATCTTGTTTTAACAGAAAGAAGGAAATCTGTCGGTGCTATTTTAAACAATTTCTTCACATCACATTTCATTACTAGACTTCATCTAAGCTGCTCAAGACCAGGATTATGTTATGAGGAAGATATGGCCTTTTTGGATTTGTATCTCTACATGACTGGATATTTCAACTCTTAATTGCAATGGAGATTTACATAATTAACACTTCATAGTCGGCTACATGTAAGCCATTTTATGATCATGATTTATTCATGCATCATGAGTGATATTAGGTCTACTATTTTATTACGTTATGAACAAAACACACCTTTTGATGACTCAAATGAAAAAGTCAGTTCCCCAAACAAGCCCTGCCTTCATTTAATGTTGTGGAATTTGCAAAAGATGAGTGGCAAATCTAGAGTTAATGAAAATTGGGCGGATGTTCTAGAACAATAACCTCTTTTGTTGGGAAAACCTGTGTCTCTTACATTACATTAACACTCAAATAGTGGTCATGGGGGGGGGGGTCTTAGCACCAGATGGAGTAATAAATCAAGATTTGGTTTTATTTCTGTAAACCAAACTAGCCAATTTAGATGAGCATTGTTTCCATAAATCAAATCATGAGAAAGGTAAAATAAACCTTACTTGAGTATCAGGAAAAGGGCAGAGGGTGTTTTAATCCATCCTAAATGCATTGCAATGGGCCTAGACGGGACTGTACTAAAAACAATGTCAGTACTGGGGATTTAAAAGTTTTCCAAATGTTAAAGAACCACAGGACATTTATAAATCATGCTGAAAAATTCCCAAAGTACTAACGCTTTGTGGGTTAAAAATGAGCAATAAAGTCCGGGTTTTTATGGGTTGGTGAGAATTGGGATATTTGTGAGATTCATTGAGCCTATTGAGGTGAAATTTCCAAAAACTGTGTGCTTGTGGGATTGACCAATTACACCTCTGAGGAAAGGGGCAAATCGCTAAGCCTGTGTCATACTGAATGAGGTAAATTCCAAAGGTAAAAACCTATGAGACTTTAGAGAAGGCCTTAAAGGGGGAAAGTATACTCAAAGCTGCATCACTTGAATATGCCCCAAGTCCAAGTGGGTGGGGACATATCACATGCATGTGTACGTTAAATGCCGCACACACTGCTAACCACACAGAAAAAACACATGCACACCAAGCTGTTTTAGGGTAGAGAAAGTATCAAACAGATGTAACCTTTTATAGAATCTTTTTGAAAAAACCTGATAGAAAAATAATCGATTCACGCAGCTAAAATTTCAGCTCGCTGTGGGAGTTTAGACTTGCATATGATGATGAGCCATTTTTAACCCTGCACGGTGGGTGTCTTCCAAGCTGGCAGATTCTGTATGAATTAGTTAAAAAGTTGACAAATATATTGTTAGGCCCCCCGCTGATTATTTTGCTATCAAATGACATTTGTAAGACTTGTTTCCCCATGTCAAAATACACATATTCACCACCGCCTTTAATTAAACCTAACACATCAGAACGGCAGCAACCAGCATTTGAAGTTATCAGTTGCAAATTCCTGCTGCTTGGAAGTCAGGCACCTATTTTATTTTACATTGACTGTGAGTTGCCACTGAGACGCTTGACCCTCAGAACCACCCACTTGCTAACCCATTTGCTGTCCCATTGCGACAGGCCGCTTCCCCTGAGATCGCCAAAAAACCCATGTGCTTTGAATTGTTGATGAGACGTCTCCGCAGCATATCAGGTAGTTTCCCGACGCCATCTTGCATCCCACGTGCACTATCCCAAGTACTTCCGGGTTCTCCCCGAACGTAGAGTATATGTTGGACCTTCCAATTTGGCAGATGTGACAAGATCAATTTCAGAACCAGGAAGTAGGGGCAAACAAAATAGCCATTGCTGTACATTGCCACTCAGCCACTTTCCTCTCAGGGGATTGGCCGAAACCATTGCTGCGGAGTTGCTGTTGGGACGTCTTCCTCTCAGGAGACCCCTGCATTGTTTAGGGGTAAAGGACATTTAGTGATCCACAACCCCCCCCAACCAAAAAGGGGGCACATTGCGCTCATAACTTCCAAACCAAACATTCTTTGCTCTAAGATTTCACAGGGTAAATGAGAAAAAATAGTAGTTTTCTTCTGATACCAAAAGGTTGAAAACCACTTCCAGTAAAATTCTGTGGCTTTTATGGGGATGAGGCGATTAGCGATCGGGCACATGGACCTTTAACATAACCATATAAAAATAAAGGAAAAAAAGGGAAAAAACACTTAAAACACATAAACGCACATGTTACACACTTCAGATTAAAAAAAAATATTTTGTTTGTCAAATGGTGAAAGATAAGAATGGGCACCGTAGCCCCAATGCCACCCTTATATGCAGGGGTGGGGCCAGGGGGGTGGGGAGTTTCAAAATTCAGGAAAAAGGGTTTTAAAATAAATTGCAAACAAAATAGCTTTTTAAACCTATATGAGGCCATTTTTGTCATGTTTTGCCCCCCCCATGAGTTTTGCCCCCCCTCCTTGATGTTACCCTGGCCGCCGCCCCTGTTATATGCCCTTAGCAAAGACACATAGACTAAAGGTAGTAGATTCCTTTCTTGTGTCATGTTTTTACCTTCCATGGTTATCATGTTTAAGAAGGATTAAATTTGACAGATGATTGTTTTTTTTTATAATACAAATTAATCCCAGGCATTAATTATGTGAATCTTGACTTCATGTCAGATTTTGTTTGAGATTCAGGTTGAGGGGTGTCAGGAAGTTTAAGGATAATAGGTCAAAGGTATCAGGGTCAATCTGAGGTCATTGTACAAAGACCAAAACAAGACAATTTTGCCAGAGATTGGTAAGAAGGCCCAAAAAGCCCTCACAAAAAGCACACAAACAGCAAACATGTGTGGGGATATAGCTGACATTTGGGATTTAACTTTTCACCTTCATGTTTCAGGGCTCACCATAATAGTACCTGGAGTGTAAAAAAACTATTTATGTCTGAAAATAGACCGAGGACTTCCAAGACATTAAAAAACCCACTAAGATTTGATTTGACGTCATCACATCGCTCTGATGTACAAAGAACAAGTGAGAATATTTAATGCCTTATCAAGCCATTACACAGAGCAGGCATTAGACCCTTGATTCCTGAAGTAGAGTGAGCAGCCCGGCCAATGCAAGAAGGTCTAAAGTATAATAGCTGCTGTGTAAGACATTGTCTTATATTGACTTAAAATTGTAGTGAGAATACACCACCCAATTACCCAAGGACATTCAAGGATTTTTTTCTGAGAAACTAACAACTGACAAATGCATTTTAATTCATATCAGGAGCTATGGGGTGTCTTGAGTTCATATGTTGGGAAGTATCTCGGTGGAATTACATTATTATTTTTTTTTTTAAATACAATAAATATTGGAAAGAATTGCATTTAAGTAATAAGTGCACTTCAATTTTTCCAGTCATGAATTTTGAGTTATGGTTAAAAATGGACAAATTTCATAGAATTTACTTGACATGATCAGATAATTTCCCCCCTAGATAATGAAATTCACAGTGGTAGCTATAACTGTGTCAAGATGTCCCCAGCAGATATTGCAGCCTTTCAGATAATAAGAACTTTGTGTACTGGTGACCTTGTGTAAGATTACTTGCCATGGAATTGTAGTCCTCATTGCTTAAATTTTTAGTCATGTGGTTCTGTTTTTATTGTGTCGCCTGCCTTGAGGCAGGAAGGCACAAGAAAAGACATATTCATATGGAAAATTTTGACATACAAGTTGCAGGGAAAAATTGAAACTGAGATATTCACACTGATTAAGTATTGGGTCGGGTTGGCGCAGTGGGTTTTATGGTGGCCGAGCACCACTGTGGCCCTCGGTTCGAACCTAGGCTGAGCTTGCATTTAGTGCACTGGTTTCCAGTCCATACTCCACCTGGCAGGTTTTATCCAGGTGCTCCGGTTTTCTCCTGACTTCTAAAATGCGTCTTCCATATTGTGTAATGATGTAATGGCGTATAGACGATTTCAATAGCAGCCATGTTGGTGGACAAGATAGCCGCATTCCAGTACAACAATACATCAACTGTCAATGTATCCCTGTGCAATCGCTAAACATGGAGCGATTGACAGCAATACATTCCCTGTCAATGATCCCTGTGCCAATCGCTAAACATGGATCGATTGACGAGCTTAATGTATTGTAGTCTGGAAGTATGCGTCTTGCCACCAACATGTCTGGTGGCTGACGTCATATGAATACGGTCTATATAACGATGTAGTGTGATTTGAAATAAAGTATGCTGTATGCATGAACTCAATAATTTTAAGTCCATTCATACTCACTGTGCTGCATTGAAAAAAATGGCTGGGGGGGGGGGGATAAAACCCATATCGACTCAAACGCAGAGCAATTACAGGTGACTTGCATTGCGATGCTGCTGTGTTGAGTCCGATATGGTTTTTATCCATTGTCACTGCACTGCACGTCCTCTTCCTCCCACACTTGCAGTTGGGATAGTACAGGCAAATGTAAAGGGGGGAAAATGGTCCAATTCAGTCTCGTTACACCTCAGGGTTGTTTAAGAAAGATGCCATATCGCCTACAAGGAATGGCTACTGCTCAGATCTTTAGCTATCTTTTGTTTGCTTAGAAATCTGTTGAGGTTTAGGTCCAAAATCATTTGAGTTCATAAATGGTGAATTAGATAGATTTAAAATGACATTAAAGATGCTAGCAATTTGTCATCACTTACAAGGCACAAAAATGAAATAGAATTTCCAATTTTCGAAATTTATAAACTTGCCTTTTACAAATTTCCATTTTACTGATGGACTAATCTTAGCTAGCTTGCATAGTCCGGCACTTGAGTGTTGCCGCCCCAATCCTATTGAGTCTGAACATTGTGCATAGCTACCGTTACTAGTAGGTTGAGACTTATTGATGACTGTATGGGGAACCCCAAATTAATTGTGCCACAATTTTCTACTTTTAAACCATCAGTGGTTGTGCAAATTTTGTTTATTTCTGGTGACACTAATAACTTATTGAAATTGTATAGGAAATTTGTAAATGATGAGAATTTTGCCATACTGATCAGATATGGCTATAATCATGCCAATTTGTGTTATTTTTTAGTTCTGATAAAAATTGTTTGTAACACAATTACACAAGGTTTTACACATTGCAATATTTTTACCTTCTTGGGGTCCGAGGTCCACTTAACAACTGCAAAGATGGAGGTTAATAACCCTCTACCTGACCTGCTGCTAGGCAAGTCCTGGACCTCCACACCAAAGGACTTTAGCAGTTAAATATGGCCGTTTTGTGATAGCTGTTAACACCACGTGTGTGAGCAGACCCAGCTAACTCCCACATCATTTCCCCCCACTTCTGATATCGGGGTACAGATTCATTGAAAATGGCATAGAGGCGAGACATTGTGGCTAGAGAAATCAATGGCAGGTTCCGGCCGGAGTGCTGGCTGTTAGCAATGGTTCGGCTTCACTTCGTTAAAACCATGAAACTTGCCTAAGGGATCTGGGACCAGCAAAAATGACCCAATGTCCGGGGAAGGGTTTAATAATTTCAGAGGGTAAAAGGAAACACCTTCGTATACGGGCATATTGTCTGTCCATGTCTCTAAAAAAAAAAAAAAAAAAAAAAAAACTTGTGTTGGATTCAGTATGGGAACCTCATAGTGAATGTCAAAGGTCACATTCCAATATCAACTAAAATCTTGTAAATTTAAAAATATTTTTGATGAAATTTTTTGTGGGAACATATTACGACTAATCTCGTTGTGGTATACAACTTGTGACAGGCAGAGGTATCCCGAAAAATCATCTGCTGCTTAGGTAGAATGGACTGGGTGTCAAATTAAGAATGGAATATTTATAACTGGTAGTCCCCTTGTGTTTCACGATCACCTGGGTTTTGCGATCACCTGGCTTGATTGCCCCCTGATGACCTTCTTGTCACCTTAAATTGTTGGCATCAACAATCTACCCACCAGTTCCTGTGTCCATCACCCTAACCGTTTATCCCATTGACCTTCTTTGACTGTGTAATGATCCCTGCATGACCTTTGATCTCACTAACCAACACAAACTCCCTCGGTCTTCGGATTGTCAAGGGGCACCCACCTTCCAAGTTTCAGGAACGTGCGACGCTCAGTCCTCCAGAACAAATAGCATGGTCAGACAACCCACAGACCACCGGTATTAATATTTAGATACCTCCTAAGAGATCCCTGTCATCTGATTGGTTAAAACTGGAGGCATTAAGATCCAATGCTCTAAGCTTCTTTCCAGAGTTGCCTCTCTCCAAATGGTATCAATGCTGCTTTAAAATCCTACACAGTTCCAGTGATAGAATGCGTCTTCTTTGGCTGCTCTCAGCACTTTGCGAACAATATACAGCATCAGTAGTACGTCTTGAGCTTCTAAATCCACAGTGCTCCTCTCTCCAGTAGTCCTAATGGTGTCCTGGAACCGGTTCAGGATCATTCTACAGAATACTTTCCTGGGATGGACATAAAAGTCATTGCCTATATGGGCGGGATCTATTTTCTCACCTTTCTTGTATACTGGAGTTATCAGTTCCTTGCTCCACTTCTGGAATTTTCCCTCCTTGTACCCAGCATGTTATTATCTTCAACAGGTAGCTGTCTCAATAGCTGGACCACCTGCTTTCAGGTTTCAGCAGAGATTTTTATCCCATCCACATGCTTTGTTTCTTATGGCCTTTTCTACTTCTACTTCCTCTATTGCGAAAGGCATGCCTGTGAGTTAGAATTGCCCAGGTTTCTGGGATGGAGTGAAGTCTCTGGGGAATTCAGTGTTGAAATGTTTGCTGAAGTGTTCTTCCCAGCACTCATTACTTTATCTGGAGCAGTTTTGGGGGACCTGTTTGTCTTGGCAGCTGACTGTTGAGCTCTTTCACAACACACGCTAGTCTACGGGCACACTTGAAGAGTTCATGACTGTTGTTCCTAGCATGTGCATCTTCCATCTCTTTAACTCCTTTTCGAGCAGCTTCTTGTCTCCAGATCGTTACTTGATATTGACCTCCTTGTTCAGTTTGGAGGAGTATTGTTGGACTTTTAGTGCAGTTGGTTATTCATCATTGGATCCTTGCTTGGTCCTTCCTTTGATCACATTGCCTTTACTTAGACACGTGTGAAGAAGTCTAAGATTATAATTTGACACCGAGGACGGCATCTGCAGGCTGTGTAAAAGTTGCGAATTCGGAGCTAATGAAATGCAAGGAAAATTGTTACGCATCTTGCGACAAAAAAATGGCCAAAAAGTCGATTACGACGATCCGTTTTGCGACTCCAACATCACTTCATCAACACAAGAAAAGTTGATTGCTAATTCTTTCACAAGTTTTGACCCTAAGTTACACAAAATTGTTAAACCAAGCATGCACGCCATGCTCTACACCCTGATATAGGCCTGGTAGCATCCTGGATAGAATGTTACTTTAACCAATCAGGGGTATGGTGACAAAAATCTATATATTCGGTATATAAAACAAATATGACTGCTTTGTATTCGAGCATGTTGAAACTATAGGCCCTCGGTGATATCGAACCAGACTATCCACTCGGCTTACGTTTCGGGACATAGTATGGTTTCGAGATCCCCCTGGGCCTATAGTTTCAACCAATGCCCTCATAGCAGTCAATTTGTATAATATGATATATTTTTTTTTTTTTTTTTTTTTTTTTTTTTTTTTAAAACTTATAACATTGGAATTCATTATTTAAATGTGTACAGCAGTGTTCATTATTTTTCATGATTATTATACAAAACAATGTTCGATATACAGCACAAGCAGCAATTTGTACTAAATAGTCTATTAACCAAAACTCTGTATTTTGCAACAAACAACAAACCATTGCTGGCATAAGAGGATTAACTTACATAACAAAGGGTGTTGACTTTTAGCTTGAACGTTTTGTACTATAGAAGTAGGTCAGACAAAAATGTTCTCTGTGATCCTGCAATAGTTGGCACTTGGAATTGATCAGACCTGCCCTTTATATTGTTGGCTTCAGGCTGACAATGAGAAAGTGTTCCTTTAAAGCCTTACAAATCCTGCAACCATAGCACAATATTACAAAAACATGAAAGCATGTGCACTGAGTCAAATGCTGGGTAAAACACCTGATTATGTGGATACTGATTTTCAGGTTCTTTTTATTCATTTTGATTAAATTTCAGTAGATTATTATACTCCAATTGATATGATTTTTTTTCTCTACAAAAACTTAAATGGTCCTTTTCCTTTCCTTTCCTCATTTTTAATCTTTAACCACAATCTCTGCTTAAATTATTGGTAAACTTGATCCTTTCATTTTAGTTGGGGCGCCATGATAGGGGGTTATGTTACTTTACTCCTAATTACCCTAATTGGGGTCCTGCCAGCTATAAGCTGGCAGGACCACTTTGCAATCCGTTGTGCGTGCGTATGTGTGGATTTGTTTTGGGATGTGTGTGTGGATGTTGTGGTCACAAATTGGTAAGTTTTTTTAAATTGACCCATTGAAAAGTTTAATTCATTGAACCAAACTTCTGTCATATGTGCACACTGGGATCCTTCCCTTGTTGATGAGTCAAAGGTCATGTTGAAAGGTCAAAGTCATGTGATGTCAATTTGAAAAATGGGCTATAAAACGTAATTCATCTAAATCTAAACTTGAAAGTTCAATTGGAACCAAACTCTGTGTCCCCCATAGGTGCACCCTGCGATCCCTCATATGTTGATGAGATCAAAGGTCATGTGCAGGGTCCAAAGGTCATGGGCGGACCACAGCTTATATTCTTTGAATATAGCGAGCGCGCAGCCGAGAACCGCGAATTCTAGTTTCAATATTAGTATAGTCAATATCACTCCCCCGTTACCACAAAACAAACCGCGGATAATGTGTCCTCTGGTTGATTTGGCATCACTAGGGTATAAATAAAAAATTGTGGCGGGGGTCAAGGGTCATTAAAGGGGAACTTCCGATCTTGAAAATTCACAAGCATGATTTTTTTAAAATGTATTTTTGACTTAGACAGGAAATGACCCCTTAATCACCTTGACCCCCATGCCGAGCACAAGTTTTGGTAAAGGGTCTGAAGCTGCTTCATAACCCGATTCCGCCCATGCAACGTTGCATATAGCAGAATGAATTTTTGAAGAGTCTTACATGTGGACTGTGAAGTTCCCCTTTAAGACCTTTGACCCCCATGCCGAGCAAATCTTTGGTGAACGTCTCAGGCTGCTTCTCATTTTTAGGTACCCGAATCTTTCAAATTTGTAAAAATTATTCAAGTATTTAACAAGATTTCCATTTTTAAACTTGCCATTGCCAATCACACCAAATAAGTGGTCTGATCGAGTTTTCCCAGGATTCGGCGGGTCCCCGCCCGATGTCGATGGCCAACTTCATCACTTGTATTACACTCTTAACTTGGTCTACACGTCAATAGGTAGCAACAAAACATGTGCTTTTATAACTATAAAACATGAGTAACTTCTCAGAGGCCTAATGAACGTAAAAGCTGGCCAGTTTCCACTGAATGTGTGGTGATGTTATTGTCGTCATGGGGCGCGCGACATTTTTTTATTTCTTTCTGCTCATGAAAATTATGATGTTCCTTTTCTGTAGGAGACCCTGCCTTATGCTCAGATGATGGCGAGTTTGTGAAAACACACACCGCACGTTTCTGAGAAATCATGTCGAGTCATGTTAGCTTGTGTTGTTGACCAATTGGAAATATAACGACCCGTTTGCAAGGATTGGCGTGTTGTTTTGTGGATTAGTTTAATTACTAATGTAAATATTTTAAGGATTTAGTCTTGAGTGGACGGCTTTGCTGCAGATTCTAGTGAGTTAGAGTGAGTTTAGCCAGGTTTTAGTTATATAGGCAAATTTCGGGAATCGAGTAGGGATTTTTATTACCCTGGACTCGACATGAAATCGGGCGGGACCGAATTCCCGCTGTGACTCCTGAGACCCCTATCATAATGCATGAGTCACGTGACTCTACTACCTTGAATAGAGCAGATATGAATTTTTGAAGATTTCTCACATTCAGACCGGAAGGGCCATTAATGACCCCTTATTACTATGACCCATAACTTTTGTGATCTGATTCTCAAGCTGCACTTCTTATGCATGAGTATGTTATTTCATGCAATGTAATCTGCCATTTTTGGAAGCCATTTGATATTAATGGCCACCAAAAATATGTTCCGTCTTCTATCCGAGGTTAACCCCCTATTTATACCCTAGTGATGCCAAATCACAGAGAAACATTATTTGCGGCGGTGATTATGACTAAAACTATCACTCATTGGACTCTTAAAACCCTAAAAGGCCGGGGGGGGGCCTCAACATTTTTTGTCTGTTCTCACCTATTTGTTATTTTTTCACGGCGAAACTACATTAAGCTTTGAGCCTTGAGCTCGATTTAAGACCATTTTGAAAAAAATTGGACCTATGGTTATGACGCGGCCTTACTCACGCGTCACTGCATGCAAGAATTTAAGCTATTTCCCATTGAAAATTAACACGGAACAGCAGAATCCAGTTTTTTTGTGGCAAGGATACAGTTACACTGTTTTATCTATTTATTGATTTATTTGTAGTAAGCGCATGTGTGCGCAGACTTTGACACAGCATCATGACCAAAAAATCCAACTTTGCTTGAAAAAATGGCGAAAGAACCTGATTTCGCGATTTTTTTTAGATTATTCGCATTTTTGCATGACGTCATGTTTGTACCTTTTGGTATCAATGGACTCGGAGGGTCATAGCTAGCCTTGGTACCCCCCCCACAACACATATCATCCGTTTTCCGCGCCCCCGCTGTGCGTGAATGTATGCACGGTGCACTCTTTGTGGCTAGAAGCGCACGCTTTGGCCGAGAATCGCACTTATTTTGCATATTGAGATAGTTTTCGTCCCTTTCCTTCCTTTCCCTTTCTGGAATTCCATAAAAGTCGAATAATTTTTTGCCTATTAGGGTTATGAACACAGTATAGATTCCTTGGTCATATCTTAAGAAACAATTTTACTTTTGCACAGGGTCTGTGCATACTGCATACATACCAAAGGAACAGCCCTATGTATTTCAATAAAGTGCAAGTAAGAAAACAATCAAGTTCAAATGCAAGGTCATTGGTAAACTGTGACATAGAATAATATGTAACTTGAATCTTTGATTTAATATGTCATTGCATTGAAATTATATATAATTTAAAAAATGACATCCAGGACATTAAAATGCCACACTACAGGGATGAATTTTAGATGCCGAGCTTGATCGAGCGCTATGACGTGTCTTAAATCTCTGTCAAACGTCTTGTTTTATCGTCGTCATCATTTATCGTCCGTGTTTCAGGTTAAATACCAGCTTTAAGGACTGAATTTCAGATGTTCCATTCTTGTTTTTTAATTAAAAAAAAAAAAAAACATTTCCCAAAAAGTAAAAAATGTCCCCACAAAAGGATATGGAACTATATCTCGCAACGTTGAAACTACAAATTTCGTCTAAGTTAGGGGCCAAACAAAATATTTTATTGGAGTAACGGGCCAGTGCAAAAATAGGGTAGGCGGGCAGATTTTTTTTTTTTTTTTTAACATTCACTTTCCTTTGCTTTTATGTGGCACCATTTTGGCAAGCTAAAGTGTGGTCCCTGGGGGTTTTGACCCGGACAAAATTGTTATTGAGCTGATTTTTTGCACCAGATAAACAGAATCAATCATACAACACCATATTCAAAATCCCCCCATAAATCCCCCGTTGTGAAATTTTTTTTATCCCCCTACTTTCCTCCGAAGGGGATGACACTTCTCTTATCTCAACTTTTATGTCGATTTTGAGATTTTAGTGTTGTGAATATGTTTGGGGGTCCAAAGAATCCCTTTATGTACAATCTAAATCACTGATGACTTCCTTCCCGCCACAATCCAAATGGCCGCCATTTTATTTATTAGCTATATCTCATGTTTTTTATCCCCCGGCTTGAAAAGCAGAATGGGGATTATCTATCAGTCCAGGCGGCGGCTTCCAACACAATCTTGTGAACGCGTAACAGAGACCCATAAGGGTTATGGTGATGTAACTTGGTGGTGGGATCGGAACTGCCATTGCCTTCATCTGATTAGATTATGAGCATGGCATGGCATATGGCTAATTAGGTACCTAATTGCATAAATAAATGAGTAATTGGGGGTATTTTTGCCCAAAAAGCTTGTGAACAAACTATCTGAGATGCTTGATGTGTTGTCAAAAATCCCGTGCGACAGTAACAATGTAGGCCGCTTTTCCCCACCAATAGGGCACACGCAAAGCATATGCACGCGTTATGTCCACCATCTACCATGCAACAAGGGATTGTATAACAGTCTGGAAAGAAAGTGTGTTTGTGATGGTTGATTTGTTAAGATTTTGTCAAAAGTCCAGGTAATCAAATGTCCCATGCCTTTTCTTTTTTAAAGATTAACCCTAACGCGGCCCAGAAGCAATGCGGGGGGAAAAGAAAAAGTCGGTGGTACCGGTCGGAAAATGTTTTCGGTGCATCTCGGCCGTCAACAAAACGATTTTTGGTCGCGCAAATGATTTTCTCTCATTGCAACCTCATTGCATCTGGGCCGTTCTACCGGAAAAGACGCGATGTCATGGTTGCATCTGGGCCGTTCTACGGAAAATGAACGCGATGTTCTCGTTTGCTCTGGGCCGTTTCCGGAAAATGACGGCGGATGTTCATCTGGTTGCACCTGGGACGTCATTACGGGGAAACGGATGCCGATGCTTTTCACTGCATTCGGACGGTTTGCCCGCAGAAGGCGCAAGGCTTTTCATCAGGAGGCGTGACAAAATGTGTACAATGCCAGTAGAAATTTCGATATCGATGGTGGATAGAGCCACCATTTTCGATAAGCTACTTTTAAGTATGCATAAACGCATTCATGCGCGTGTAAAGAAGATTTTGATGAAACTTGGTGGAGGGTGGGAAATCAGGTACTCTCGCGTGATAGGTTAAGGGGGGTGGTCCGGGTTAAAGGGGGTTGTCCGGGTTTAAGGGCTTAAGGGGGATTGTCCGGGCTTAAGGGGGTTGTGGGGTTTAAGGTGGGTTGTACGGGTTTTTAAAGGGGTGTCGCGGTTTAAAGGGGGGCTGTCTGGGCTTAGGGGGCTTGTTGTGGTTTAAGGTGGGTTGCACGAGGTTAGGGGTGTTCAGTTTTGTTTAAGGGGGAGGGTTGTTGGGTTTTTTAAGGGGATTTTGGGGTTTAAGGGGGGTTTTAAGGGGTTTTGTGGCACTTAATACGCGTATGCATGCGCTGACGTGCACACATGCACGCGCGTAGGCGCGCAGGTGCGTATGCATTGCGCGGACTTTGCCACATTGGGGTGTCGGGTTTAAGGGGGGGTTGTTCGGGCTTAAGGGGGGCTGTGTAGTTTAAGGTGGGTTGCACGAGTTGACTCCCGCCAGGGGGATTAGCGGTTCAAGAACGGCGACGTGTATTTTTAATATGTTTTGAGGTTCACAGATTTGGTTGGTTATCAAATTAAATCATTGTGTTTTCCTTAAGGTAGGATCATCGATAAAATGTCTTACAGAAAAATGCCCATAAAATCAAACCCCAGGAATCAATGTCAGCCCAAACTTGGAGAGTATGGTATGGATTGAATTCTCCTCCACATTTTTTTGCATTTTCAAGCTGCATGATGGTTTTAGTGTTTTTATTATTTTTTAAAAATTCCCTAATTTTTACAATAAATAATTTTTCCCAGCCTAAATGGAGGGGCTTAAGCTGAACTTTAGGGATGGTGTATAAACAAAATACCTAAAATCCACGTTGGCTTTTGGAATCAAAGTGTTTAATTCTTTAGAAAAAAATATTTAGGGGAAAATAATTAGGGAAAAGTAAAAACCCTATTATTTCAAATAGAAACACTCAATCGCAAAAAATATAACATGAGAATTTTCTAAATTTGATTTCCTTTCATATGACACCTTATTCATCACCCAAGGGAGTTGTAGTTTCTTCTAGGGAAAAATTATGAAAAGTGGATCCTTCAGTATTCTAGAATTTACTCAACAAAAAAGTGTTGTTGCGACAACCAGTTCTTTGTTTGATGACACGACATAAAAATAAAAAAATGGTATGGATTTTTTATAGTTTCTTTAACCATTAGAGAGAAACAAACACCATCTTATAACTCATCCAATTACTTGAGAATAATTGAAATGAATGTGTAGTTTTTCAAAATTATTAATTTGCCCCCTTTGGTCATTTTCTATACAGCCAAAATTTAGCCCCTGTACAAAGTCTATGGGAATTTGAAAACGCATTACGTGACATATCTCTAAAGCCTTTTTTGGAAAAATTAAAACTTGGCACACATGTTTCTTTCACCATACAAACATTTCATGAGAATTTCAACCCAAGATCTGGCACGAAGCCGTAGCCGATAATCTACCTTAACTCAAAAATCCCAAAATGGCCTGCCCAATTTGCTGCCATTCATATAATTATCTTCGTACTCACGTATACTTCCTTTGCAGTCTCCTGCGGAAGCTCGGTCAAACTGTCGCAAATATAGGAGGGTTGTTTAGAGGGCAATAATCCGAAAAAACTAAAAAAAAAAAAGGGAAAAGGGATGTTCTAATTACCAAATAGTAGTAATTTTAGGTCATCTTAGTCTATTCGAAAGGATGACTTGGGTGTATGTTATTTGAACTTAATTAGAATGCAATTTCCCCAAAGTCGCACAATGAGAACCAGTACACCGTTCAATATAATACTAATTCGAAAGAATGGTTTTAAAAAAGTTTAGTATAATGCAGTTTTGTATATGCTGTTCACATAAACGCACGCTTAATATAGGCCTACATAGAATACAATAGGCCATATATATTCTATTTTTTTACAAACCAAAGTACCAGAAATGGAAATGGAGTTGTGAAAGAAATATAATAAAGTGATGAATCCCAGGAGAAATTGAGAGAAATAAACTTTGGGGGTGGTGAAAACACATCAGAGGACTTCCGATGTACATTAATCAGGTGCCGTCTTTGTACGTCCCTTGACCAAAATTTCTCGTGATGTAATTGATCGGATTTATTTAGTCAATGATGTATATGTAGTTCATGTATAATTCTTTCGTCAATGGTATTATTCGCTATATATATTTTTTAGGAATAATTGATTTGTTGTGTCTTTATCCATCTTTCCTGTTCTGAGTTGAGATAAAGCAAAATTATATGTAATGGCGGCCCGCCATTGAATTTCAAATACCCAGGAAATCATGGATAATTTAGATTTAGACTTAAAAACATAAACACATCTACTGGAGAAGCCAAGATATAGCTGATTATATGGAATGTCAGCTATTTTGGCGGTCATCTTGGCTAAAAAATTTCCCCAAAGGGGGGATTCATGGGGATTTTGGATATGTTGTTATAGGATGTACTCTGCATGTCTGGTGTGTGTGAAAAATCAGCTCAATAACAATTTTGTTCCACGTAGTATGGGTATTTTCTTCTCAGGACTGTACTATGTAAATCACACAATGACAAAACAACTCAATTGGAACTCTGGAGAGAGCCTTTATTCAGCACCCGGGTCAGCTCTGGCTTGGACTTGTTTTTTTTCCCTTTTTTCCTGACGATTTTCCTCGATTTTTTCTTTTGAAAAGTTAGGGTCGCGGCCAAATTTTAGGGTCTCGGGCGGGTTACTCAATACAATATTTTGTTTTTTTGCATTAGTATCTGCAAAATGAAAGATTGAGCTCTGTCTTTGACTAAAACAATGAGGAAAATAATCAGACTGGCAATCACATTTCAAAACAAAGCATGGTTCGTGCACGAGTTTGTGCAAATGCAAAATGGTAGTTAGAATAAGAAAAAAAAGCACACAGCAACTGGCGTGGGATTTACAGGCAGAGATACAGTATTGGCTTTAGTTGTACTACATCCTTTTGTGGACAGAATATTACACTTCTCCTCAAATACCGATTTTGTGAGATAGCACTGAAATAAAGAACAGACCCACACTAATAAAAAGTTTCAGCTTGAAACTTGTTTCTAGGGAATATGTGATCTAGTTCAGGTGGATCGTTGATTGGGTGCATTTGGGTGGCCTAATGTTGTGGCTTACGAAGTAAGTCTATTGAGAGTGCTGGGTGACAGATCAATATGCCTCATTCAAACTTTATTTCCAATTATACACAGTATTGAAAACAAAAACAGTGATATGGAGGAGTCGAGGAAAAGGTCTACAGGGCCCAAAACACTCACCCCCTTGGAAACTATTAACACGCAAGAAACAGGGGCATAACTATCAAGAACCGCACAGAAAGTGTACACTTGTAACACTTGTAACACCATTTTCTTTTGTTGTAAGACTAAACTCAATTATAGTCAATACTCTGGTTCACTGTTTAGTTGTATGGCGACTCTTTGCATGCATTGTAATAGGGTCTTACCAGAAACAGGGAAACCATTTTTTTGACATCAAGGTCATAACTGTCAAGTGTAAGTGTATACACCACATGTGCTTTATGTTGGCCTGGCGCCTGGATGTTTGTTTGGCATAGATGGCCTTGCAGGGCATTTGATTTGTCACACATGGAGTAGGTACCTCTTAAATTAGAAAGTTTTCTTTGTAGGACAACTAAAAATAATAGTGCTTTTTCCTTTGAATGCCACTTCATCATTTTTATGAACTGGGTGTAGGTGTGCATTTGTGGTGGTGAATTGGGAAATTAAATTTAATGGTAAAAAATTTGGTACATAAAATTAAAATGTTTCAAAATGTGGGTATGACACAAACAATTAAATTTACAGGTTGGGGAGGGGGGTTCTCACATTGGAAGTATGGTATGTGCCGCTATAAGACCCTCATTTTTAGCTCTTTATCCCCGGCTTGAAAAGCAGTCGGGGGATATTGCGAGGGTGCGCATGTCCATATGTGTATGTAGAGCGAGCAGAATATCATAGGGGCCTATTTAAGGATTCGTTTACCTCTCACGACAGAAAAAGGTTTTGACACCTTTGGTTTTAGTATGGACCCTCCTACATCCATGCTAGGTAGGTAGTACTCTAATTGTGGTATACTTTTAAAATGGCCCAATGCTATTTAAAATGTATGCATATTGTCCCCTCTAATCATAAGGATTCCAAAAATGTATCGTTTGTACCACACCTACGACCATGGTTTTGTAGTTATCGGGTAAAATGGCTAAATGGTACAAACGGTCAATCTCAATTTGTAAGGGGTCAACATTAAAAGTTAATCTGATTATTTTTAATACTTGCAATTATTGTCTGAGGTAAAGGACTCCCAAAGTATAGTTTTTGATTATATTAAATGTTTCTTACGGAGATAAGGGTCAAGAAGGTCAATACCAATTGGATTATGTTCCCTAGGACCTATTTTGTCGCATAACATGATAACTATACACTGCCGATGGTACAAACTATTCCTTATTTTGACCGCATTAAGCTAGATGACCAACTTCTTCATTTTTCAACAAAGTGGAGCACTTCTGATTTGACCCCTGTACAAATAGAAATTGAACATTTTTTACCATTTTAGCCTTTTTACCCTATAACTCCAAAACCATTGGTCATAGATGGTACCAACATACATTTTTGTGGAATCCTTATGACTACACGGGCAACATGACATACATTGCAACATGATGGAGCATTTTAAAATTTTGGACCCCTGTGTAAACTTAATTGCCCCTATTGAAAAAGTGACACCACAATTGAGATTAATACCTACCTATCCAAAAACGCGTTGATATATCGGGTCCATACTAACTACAAGGTGACACCCTTTTCTGTAGTGAGGGGTAATGATGATGTTTGAACCTGGGTCCTAGCTCCTCCCCTAATGTATTTATGTATGGATGTGGTGTAATGTGGTTTCCAGTTTGGTTAGGTTTTCGTTTTTTGGCGTCTCCTTTGAAAAGTTTAAGTCTGATTTAAACCATTATTATGTTTCAGAATCGTCCATCCTATACCTTTGTACACAGCTTTAATGTACAATAAACCATGTACCTGAGACCGTGAGCTGAGTTTTTGAGACCATGACCTGGCGTTTTAAAAGACAAGGACATGAGTTTTTTCTGGGAGGCATCTGATTGGCTGAATAGTCTAGGGATGTTCCATTTCTTTGGGGGTGTCCCATTATTTTGGGTTTTTGCTTGTCTGTTTAAATTTTGTGGTGTTTCTTGTGTCTTCTGGTTCCATTTCTTTGGTGGGTCCTGGTGTCTACTGGCGCCATTTCCTGTGGTTTTCCTAGTTGTCAACTGGTTCCATTTATTTGATACTTCCTGATAGTTTTACCATGTGGTGTTTATACTTTTCACTAATATTTTTTTCTGAAAGTTCTTTTAGTGTTCTTTTTTTGTTTATTTAGTAAATTTTAGTGATAATAATGAAATATTGGATGATTTTGATCGAGGATACAGAATTATTGTCTCGCTATGA